>OY748306.1:15388441-15442705 GCA_963556515.1 Nudaria mundana | reverse complement strand
TAAGCTAATATGCTTGTATTATGGGACTAGACGACTGATAAACATACTTATATATTTCTAAATACTAAATATTATTCATAGAAAAACCCAAACTTTTGTGGATCACACAAATAATTTGATTCGACCCGGAATCGAACCTGGGACCTCAGGGACGGCAGTCGCATTTAGTACTTAATATGTAGTACCACTGCGCCACCGAGACAGTCAAAATGTATAATGTATATCATATGTCATTAATGTATAATGTATATGTTTGTTGGTAATATTTGAATTAGATTAAATTTCTATCAGAATTCAGTTCACTAACTTCTTTTACAGTATACTAAGCATCTTCTTCTCTTACAGTAAGTATTTTCAGATCACATTAAGCGTTATCTTAGCTTCCAATTACGGTTCGCACTAAAGCCGACGGCTCGTGGTGTCAAGTTGCACCTCAAAGAGACCGTCTGTTTTACCACCAACACTTATGTGGTGTAATTTATAAGAAACAGCGGATATTGTACTTGATTTGTCCACTTTAAAACACCTCTTGTATTTACTTCTATAATTATAAATATCTTAAACTGAGGCTTGCAACTATGCCTGTATGAAATATTTTTATCATTTCCAATATAATTAATGACATAAAGAAGTAATTATGGTTAAGTTTTCTATAGTTCCGTGCAATATTCTTATAAACTTTTATAACCTTCTGACACTTTCTTTCTTCTATTATATACTTATCTATACTAATATTAACATAAGGAAAGTTTTGATTAATTGTTTGTAAATTTGAAGCAAATAGGCTCCGTTACTATTAATCCAATTTTGAAAATTCTTTCACTGATATGTAGCTTCATTATCCCTGAGTACTAATAGACTTTATCACGCGGGAGTAGCCGTAGCGATTAGCTAGTCTAGATATAAATAGAGACAACAAAACGCTTTCAACGATACCTCGTTTTAACTAAGTTTGATAACTTACAAGTACAACATACAAGTTTTGTAATTACAGGCTTTTATTTACAATAAGAATTACAATATACATAATTATAGACTAAAAATATTTACAAATATTTAAAAAATCTTCCGCGTCATTGCCGACTGGGAAGGTTCCCAGAATTGCTGGCTGTGTTGCCACGTTGGATGGCGATCCTTATTCTTTGGGCCAGCCTTCTGGTCCTGAGAAGCATCGATTAAGCGTTAAGCAATGTCTCTATAAAGGCGGTGAGCACATGGACCCCATGACCCTAGTTTTGTTTGAACCAATTTATTAACATCCATGACTGTTAACTCAAAATAATAAAATATCATCTTTGCTTCACAAAAGTCAAGTTAATAAAAAATACACATCAAAAATTGACACAACAACCGACTTCGAACTACCGAAATGGGACCAAATAATTTTCGGAATGGGACTAAATTTAAATGGGACCACTTACGAAGTAGTAGCTTTCAATTTAAAATAAAATCAAAATCGGTTCACCCAGTAGAAATATATGAGGTGACAAACATATATAAAAACATACAGTGAATTGAAAACCTCCTCCTTTTTTGGAAGTCGGTTGAAAATATACTAACATACCTACTTAGTTGAAACGACGTACAACATCAACACACTAGGTATGCAATGCATGCTGCTAATTGCAAATGTAGAGCGTAGCAAATGTTTTTATTACATATCAGAATCAGAATCGAACACTTAAATTAATTAATCGAATGAAAAAATCTATTTTCTTTGTTGACGCACGTGTTTCCATGGCAACCATTTAGTTATTTGGTTTTTCGGTGATTATTCCTCGATGGTGCATGCAATTTTCATGATTTCAGATGTATGCACGGGTATGATGTCGACCAGAATGCCAAATTTGGTCAAAATCTGTCGAGCCGTTTTGGAAGAGTAGACTCACAAACTATTTACACTTGTCGCCTAAGATTGAGCTCCGCTTCGTTCCGCTTCACTCCGCTTCGCTCCGCTCAATAATAGTTTTAGCAAATAAAAACGACTTCAAATTGTCCTAACCATCCAATTCAATGGAACCACATAGAAAATATCAGCTGTCGAAAAACAAAAGTTACCAAAATTGGTAAACCCAGTCACAAGTTTTGAGATACCAAACTCCTCCTGTTTTGAAGTCAGTTAATTATAATGGGTTCGTTAAAGGCTAGCAATGACAATATAAATACGAGTATGATATATTTTAGAGAGTACCAGATCTATCTTTACCCATCAAATAGTTAATCATCGGCTTGCAACTTATAACTTGTACCACACAAAACTTAAGCTGCAAACTGCAAACGTTCAATTCATGAGTAATTAACCGTAAAGTAACGCCAGGTCTGTACGCTCAGTGTTCTCAAGATCCTATCTCCATGTTACATAATTATTATGATAAATTTTCGTTAAGTGAAACTGTGTATAAAATACTTTCGTCTTTACATGCAAATTGTATAAATATATTTTACAATAAGAGCGTGATATTTATTCTACTGATATTAGCGCTATTTGGAGCAGATAACATTATCATCCACCGAGCCTTTTCCCAACTCAGTTGGGGTCGGCTAGGTCGGGTAGCAGCATCTAGTCAGGCCGGTCCTAGTAGAATGGGTGACCATTTCTTAAGACACTGAGACCCCTCCGTACCTCGGAGAGCACGTTAAGCCGTCGGTCCCGGTTGTCATACGAACATCTATGGCAGTCGTCCGGTCTAACTACAGAACTTCAGAAAATCGCCCATCGGTTGTGGAGGTCAGATGACAGTCGCTTCACGGAAAATATCGAAGTTCAGCCGAATTGCAGTTAGACTGGAAAGTCGACCCCAACTGAGTTGGGAAAAGGCTCGGTGAATAATGAATAATAGCAAGAACTACACAGCCCAACATCCCAACTCATATTTTTAACAGAATATCACAAGTAGTAAAATTAAGCCTGACATTAGTCAGTAGTGAAACCTAATTCTGAGATATAATTTATACTGTTATTATCATCATATAAACATAACACAGTAGTTTGTAATTTAACACGTTGTTTACAAAATAATGAATCCTGATACTGATAACGTTCTAACTAATTACTTTTAGTTCATAGAACTACATGCTGCCTCCTTGGACTATTATTTAAATACACACCTAATATCATCGACGTTTTGTTGTCTTTTTAATTCTGCGAAAAATTAATGCTTTTATATAATTTTAAAAAGTTTTTTCTTAAAACATTTTACTTACCATTGTTTTATTATTATTTTGTAAGCACTTAATAATATAAACGGTATTGTTACCAACAAGTAATCATAAATGACAGACAAGCAATTTAATGTTATTTGTACTGTATTGCTCAATACGACATTATTAAGTATGTCCTTATAATTTCAGCATGAGATCACCGTTCTCTTTACTATAATGTGGACCCACAAAGTTAATAATTGTATCTAATAAATGAGTTAGGGTTCTTATAAGACACTTACATTGATGTATAGTTTCATAATTTGATGGACGTCTGTAGGTACTTGGTACTATGTTGGTACGGTCAACAACGGTAGGGTTAATTTATTATTAAGGCCAACGTTTTTCTTTTAAGAACTTACATACATCCGCAATTATGCTTACGCGTAGATCTTTAGTGTAATAAACAACAATTCAAAACTTTATATTCCATATTCCATCCCAAGGAGCAATATTTAAAAAACCGGCCAATTGCGAATCGGACTCGTGTACATAGGGTTCCGTACTAAAACGGTAAGAAAAACCACGTTTGTTGTATGGGAGCCTCCTTAAATATTTACTGTATCCCGTATTTCAACTTTCTAACTACTATTTATTGGTTATTATTTGGCACAAAGAATAAGCATTGCCATACAACGTGGCAATGCTGCCAGCCTTCTGGGAACATTGCCAGACGGCGACGAGGCGGAGGATTTCTTTGACGCATGTTAGAATTTAGATGTAATCTTAGTATGTATAATTAAATAGGTAATGTACATATTTAGTTAGTTTCAATGGTATTGTTTTATAATTTATTGATATTAATTTCCAAATCGTATAAGTAAAACTTTTTCTTTGGTATGAAAAAGAAACCAAGAAGTTTCGACACGTTTAGAAAAAAAAACTAAAATCTTTAGGTAGCTATAGTTATTTAGTTATAGTGAAGTATTGGTTCACGTTCCCTATCGACGATCGTGGCTCGTGACTAGCTTTTGAACAATACAGTAGCTCTGTTCTCTATTCTAAGAATTAGGGTTGACACATGATAAGTTTTATTAAAAATATTGTGGCATTAAACAAATCACAAATTGCATTATAAAAACACAGCAATATAGAATTGTATTGTTAGTACATTATTTTTTATTTAAATTAGTGGGTCGTGACACGTGAAGCGTTCAGCCGTAAAATCAGACAGATTTCGTAACGTATCTATTATTATGTAAGTACACACACACACACATATCACACCTATATCCCCGAAGGAGTAGGCAGAGTCCCATTACACACCCATAATTTGCCAGTATTTTTAGTCCCACATAACTACTACTACGTCACTGAGCACTCTAGAAAGTGGGTTATATCCAAAATGGCCGAATTAATTTAATTCAATAAGCAGCTTTATTATAATTTTAAAAACTAAATTTGAAACCCGTTGCCTTGCGATGAAATGTTGATGAAAGGCAACAAAATCTTACATGCCACACACTGTGACACAGCCAATTAAAGTCCTGAAGTCTCGGACTCAATGTTTCTCTTAATTTCTATATTTGTATCGAATAATTTCAAAAATTATTAGCCCGATTCAACAATTCTTCCAATTACTACAAAAAATACTACACGTGTAAAGCCGGACTTTCAATTAAGTAAAAAATAAATATCTATTAAAATTTATAGCATCTGTTACTAACTACTAGGTACGTGTCAACCCTGAAGCACGCCTCAAGCCTCGACACTTTTTGCCTTCTCTATCTAATGACAAAAGCGTCATTATCTAATCACCCGTTGTTTTTTACCTACAATCTTGAGGTACTGGAGAACTACAGTGATCAATCTTTGGGTATTTTAGAATAGTTTATGTGTGTTACATTGCGTGATACTATTGTATTATGTGGTAAGCGAGTGAGTTTATGGGTTTAGACATTACGGCTGACTCGTTAGTGTATGAAATGTATCATTTTGAAGATCTTGAACCACGTATTTTTCAATGCAATAAATTGTGTAATCGTCTGAACTTGACTATATTGTAAACTAGCTGTTGCCCGCAGCTTCGCCTGCGTATTATAGTTTTCTTGATCGCCAGTTACAAATTTATTATGATTCAACGCGTTATAAAAACAGCAAATAGTGGAACTCAGTTTTGTACACTGGGTTTCTTGAGTTTTTTTTTAGGTACTAATCGTGTAAAAGACATTAATCACATCATGTACAGACCAGTTAGAATTGAGGTTTACACACACGTTATAAAAACAGCAAATAGTGAAATTCAATTGTGCACATCGGGCTTTTTTTATACTTACTAATCGTGTAAAAGTCATCGAATCACATCATGTACAGACCAGTTACTACATGCGTTATAAACAACAGCAAATAGTGGAGTGGAATTCACACCAGGTTTTCATTTTTACGTTGATTTTTTTTATGTATTAATCGCGTAGAAGACCCGCTTGTCCCCAATGCTTTAGTGAAACCGACATACAAACAGCGACCAGTTACAGGTGTAATCGTCTGAACGTGACTATATTGTAAATGTATGTTTTTTTTTCAAAACAATTCATGTTTATCATCGTCTCAGCCCATTCGACGCCCCAAAGAGAAGGGAATTCAGACTGTTCACTTAATTAGATTAAAACACTCACTATAACTTGCACTTGTATTTATTCACTATTATTTACACTCACAGAAAACTTTTTGATGCATAAAAATGTGTCATACATGTGATTTGTACCAAACATTTCGATAGTTTGAATTAGAATCGATAAGCGCCATCTAGTAACAAAAATGGGGAACAACTCGGATTTTACAAAGTGCTTACGGGCTATACATACTAATGGTTTTTAACTAAACATACCGCCACCCAAGGACGATTACAGTCCTTCGAAACAAAACAATAAAATAATGTATACAAATAAACTTAAGCTAACTTACGTCAGTATCATCTATAGGAAGAGGGCAAAGTTTTATCACTGGTCTTTTAAACATCTTATCTTTACATTGTAAAGTAACCACTCTGGTGATACCGTCGGCACCAGGGTGTTTCTGAACGACACGCCCCAAAAGCCATTTACCGGGTGGGAGCCTATCATCTATAATCAACACAACCGTATCGATAGCAAGTTCGGGTTGATTAAGATTCCATTTGTACCGTTGCTGCAATGTGGTCAAATATTCATTTTTCCAACGACGCCAGAGACACTGCACCATACGTTGAATGACGTGCCATCGATTTAAGGGACTTAACTTAACGTCGAGAAGCGACGGTTCTGGAACCCCTATCAAGGGTTCTCCTATAAGAAAGTGACCAGGGGTCAAAGGGGGTTCATCGAGATTAGAACTCATAAGAGTGAGCGGACGAGAATTTACACAAGCCTCAACTTGGGACAAAAGTGTTTGCAACTCTTCATAAGTTAGAAACGTGTGTCCTACAACTCGTTTCAAATGTCCTTTAATACTGTGTACCCCGCGTTCCCAAATTCCTCCGAAATGAGCTGCGGTAGGGGGTATAAACTTCCATTGGGTGTGGTCATTGGCCAGAAGTTCAGCAATTTCAGTTATAGTCTGAGATTGCGAATTCTTGAATGCCATATCCAATTCACGCGATGCTCCTACAAAGTTCGTACCATGATCACTCCAAATTTCTTTGCAGTGACCACGGCGAGCAGTAAAACGCCGAAAAGCAGCTATAAATGCTGCAGAAGAAAGGTCCGTAACTAACTCCAAATGAATGGCCTTTGTTGTAGTACAAACAAATAAGCATACGTAACATTTACACGTTCTCTTACATCTACCTGGATACAATTTTAAGGTAAAAGGTCCACAAAAATCTACTCCACTAGTAATGAAAGCGCGACCAGGATTAACACGGAATTTAGGCAAGTTTGCCATAAATGGAGCTATTGGAGTAGCTTTCTGTTTGAAGCAAGGTATACATTTAGTGATAACTGTTTTGACGAGATTTTTCACTCTCACAATCCAAAACCCTTGCCGAATGAAATTGAGCGTGAGTTGGTGTCCCCCATGCAGAGATTTCAAATGTGCGTCCAAAACTATAAGCTTTGACAGAGGACAATCATTAATCAGTAGGATCGGATGTTTTACAGAATTTGAAATTTCTGCGTTAGCAAGCCGACCACCAACGCGCATAATGCCACAATCGTCAATAAAGGGATGAAGCACATAGATTTTACTCGAATTTTTAACAGGTTTGTCTAAGGATAGGCAATAGATCTCGTCTCGAAAGGAAATAGACTGTGACAATTTAATACAACAATTTAGTGCGTTAACAAGATCTTGAGTAGTTAAATAAGTAGGTTTAGAAAACGGTTTCTTGGCCATCTTGGCCTTACACTTTTCAACAAAGCGATAACAATAAGCAGTTACACGCGTTAATTTTGTTAATGTGGAGAATCTCTTTAGGTAAGAACTAACATCGTCACTGTGCAGAACATTAATATTAGACAATATTTTTGGGGGTTTCATCTCCAAATCGGTAGATGAAATATCAATTGCAGTAGGTATGATCTCTTCCAATTTGTTTAGAAAAGAAGGGCCGTTCCACCATAGCTCTGACTGCTGTAGATCCATTGGGAAAACACCACGAGAGGCCAAATCAGCAGGATTATTTGCTGAACTAACATGATGCCATTGATTACTATTAGTGAGAGTCAAAATTTCCGAAGTACGATTGGCAACAAAGGTAGTCCAAGTATTTGGTGATTTACGCAGCCACGCCAGAACGATGGTCGAATCAGTCCAAGCATATACATCATCATCAGGTATACATAAAACAGTTTTAATGTGTTGGATCATTCTACTTAAGAGCACTGCACCGCAGAGTTCAAGTCGTGGAATAGATACCTGTTTCACCGGCGCGACCTTTGACTTTGCAATTACAAGAGATATCCCGATTTCATCATCATCTCTCAGAACTCTGAGGTACACCGCTCCCGCATAGGCAGTACAAGATGCATCACAAAATCCATGCAGTTCTCGTTTAATTGTGTTAGTTGAAACGCCAAACCATCGAGGAAACAGAATGTTTTCAGTGTGTGAAAAACGATCAAGGTAAGTGGTCCATTCATCTCTAAGCTCCCTCGGTAGTTGTTCGTCCCAACCCAAGCCAGCCAACCATAATTTTTGCATAAACACTTTAAGTAATATGATTGAAGGTGTTAGCCAACCTAGCGGATCAAACGATTTTGCAATAGAAGACAATACACTTCGTTTAGTAATGGAATCATTACTGTGGGTTAAATTTACATTAAGTTCAAAATTGTCTGTTTCAGAGTTCCAAGTAATACCTAATGTTTTAATTGTGTCTTCGACTTTAATATTTACAGCACTTTGAAAGTCTTTGTCAGTTCGTGGAATATGTGACAACACTAACTTACTGTTTGAGGACCACTTGTGCAATGGAAATCCTCCGCGATCCAAAAGTTCGGTCAACCTTTTTTGTAACATCACTGCGCCTGCGGATGTGGAGGAGCCCGTCATAACGTCATCCATGTATACGTCATTTTTCAGGATTTCAGCTTCATCAGGGAATGCATCCTTTTCGTCCTCAGCCAGTTGATGTAGCGTGCGGATAGCCAAAAATGGAGCACAGGATGTTCCATAGGTAACAGTAAGGAGGTTAAATTCTTTTAATGGCTGCAATGGAGATTCTCGCCACAGTATGCGTTGATAGTTGGTGTCCTCATCTGCGACTAAAATCTGTCTGTACATTTGACGAATATCAGCGACTAGACAAAATTTATGCTGTCTCCATCGAGTGATCAAATCTCTAATGTCCTGTTGAAGAGGTGGACCAATCAAAAGTTCATCATTTAGTGATTTACATTTTTCCGGTGCAGCACTTCCGTCGAAGACGACACGTAGTTTAGTACTTAGACTCGTCGGTCTAAGGACAGCATGGTGAGGTAAGTAATATACCTTTTGTGTTTCATTATCTTTTTCAGGTACCAACATCATATGACCCTGTGCTTCGTACTCCTTTAAGAATTTGTGATATTCTACCTTAAAATCATCGTTGCGTGTGAAACGCTTCTCCATCTGTTTCAAACGTCTGACGGCAAGAGGTTTAGTATCACCAAGTTGTGTAGGGGGGTCATCTCTGAATGGAAGCCGGACGATGTACCGACCTCTGTCATCACGAGCGTGAGTATTCTTGTAATGTTCTTCACATTGTTTTTCCAAATCGGTAATCGGTCTGGTGTGAGGTAAATTCTCTTCTATTTCCCAAAAACGTCTAAGCAACTGATCAGCCTCAAGTTTAGTGTGCATCACAATCAAATTGTGTTCGTGACTTGCTGAGTCAGTAAGTGAAACCCTGCCTGATATTAACCAACCAAGGCATGAGTTGAGTGCAAGAAGAGAATTACACTTGTGTAAACCTTGTCGTAGTATGTGTGCATGTACCTCAGCACCGAGTAAGACGTCAATAGACCCTGGCTTGTGAAAGTTTGGATCAGCTAGATCCAACTGCATGGATGAAGGCCAAGTATCTTGTGGAAATTCACGTGACGGTAACAATGATGTGAGTTTCTTTAAGACATATGCACTCACCTGGAAGGTCGATGCATTATCTTTTGTGGAGTGGACTGTAAGTGATACCATAGACTTTGTAGTTACCACTGATGTGTTCGAAATACCCGAGATTTTGCCAATAACAGGAGTGCGTTCAAGATTCAATAATTGCACAGCAGCTTCAGAGATGAAAGAACCTTGTGAACCCTGATCAATAAGAGCTCTCAATGCGTAAGTACCACCCGTCTTGGCGTTCACTTTTATTATCGCAGTAGCTAAAATCACAAGATCATCTTTAGTTTCAACTTTCAGGCTAGTACTCACGTTACACGAAGTTGTTGATACCGGGCAATCTCTCTTAGGTGGTTCATTCTCCTGGTTAGTTTCAACGGCAGCATTGTCTTTCGAAGAAGTAAAATGCAGCAAAGTATGATGACGACGTTTGCATTTTTTGCAGACTGTACTTTGTCTACAGTTAAAGACGGAGTGACCTTTTACTAGGCAGTTAAAACACAGGTTATTTTTCTTGATGAAATCTTGACGCTCAACAACAGAGAGTGAGGCAAAACCTTTACAATGGCAAATATAGTGGTTCTGTGAGCAGTATGTGCAAGTGCTTTCTATTTCAGAAACAAATGTTTTTATTGTGGTGACCTTCGGTGATTGTGGAACGGGTTTTGGAGTATTTCTTTGTGGAGGCTGTGACAAATTTATCATTTCCATGGCTCGAAATCGTTTCTCAAGAAAATTATTAAGATCTTCATACGTTGGAATGCTTGTAGAATTTTCTAATGATTGCTCCCAAAGCTTGTGAGTTTCTCTGTCCAGCTTTGAGACTAAAATGTGCACGACTATGGCATTCCAATAATCGATCTCTAGGTTTGTAAGGGAAGTAAGACACTGGCTAGAAGTATCCATAATCTCCTTTATGCCCTTTGCAGATTCAGCAGTTAATGTCTTTTGACTCAAGAACCGATTAAGATATTATTGACAATCATTCTTTGGTTTTCATACCTCTCATTCAGTTTCCTCCACGCATCCTCATAGTTGGCTTCAGTCAGCGAGTAATTCTTCAGTAATTGTTCAGCTTCTCCAGACAAACTAGATTTTAAATAGTGATGTTTTTCTATTTTAGTCAATCGGTCATTATTATGAATCAGTGAGCTAAACAAATCCCTAAAACTCAACCACTGATTGTAATCACCAGAAAATTGTGGTATTGATATCGGTGGAAGCTTTGGTCTAGCTTTGGAATTGTCAGAATGTGTCTTTAAATCTGCAGGAGCACCAGCAGCACTATTAGCAGTAGTCGTCGGACATAGCGCATACAACTTATCCTTTAGCCAAGCCATCAACTCCAGGTACTGTTCCTCAGTTTGTCCAAAATTCTCTTCCAAGTTAAGATTGTGTTCTGTTTTTAAAATAACATCCTCTGCCGTTGCTGCAACGGCTTCATAGTGTTTAGTATAAACCGTCCAATAACTTTGCAAAATCTCCATACGGGTATCCAAAAACCCTCTCGTTCGTTTGTCTTTAGCACATTTCTTAGTATTTGCAAGTAATTTTTCGATTTTAGTTGAGTTCTGTTTAACAACTGAAACATATTGTTTAATATGTGTATCCGCCATTGTATTATATTTCGTCGCTAAGTAGGTACTCGATGAAAGCCGAAGTTTAGGTTTCACAAAAAACACAAGTCCAAAATCACTTTTAGAAGCGAAGTAAAAGTTTTATGAAATTATTCTAAGTCCTTAAAATTTTCTATGTGATTTTTAATCGAAAATTCTTCAAGTCTTTTTTGCCGCTAAACATTCTAAGTGTTTTTTAAAAACTCACGAATTTCTTAAGTGTTCTTAACTCACGAATTTTCTAAGTGTTTTTAACACATAATTTTTCTAAGTGTTTTTAACTCACAATTTTTCTAAGTGTTTTGAACTCAACTCACTCACGAATTTACACAAGTCCTTTTAATTTGCAAATTGTACTAAGTCTTTCTAACCACACACAATATTTTATTAAGTTATTTTAATTTTACACTTTACTTATAATTAATCCGGCTCGTAAGGTCCAATATTCACTTAATTAGATTAAAACACTCACTATAACTTGCACTTGTATTTATTCACTATTATTTACACTCACAGAAAACTTTTTGATGCATAAAAATGTGTCATACATGTGATTTGTACCAAACATTTCGATAGTTTGAATTAGAATCGATAAGCGCCATCTAGTAACAAAAATGGGGAACAACTCGGATTTTACAAAGTGCTTACGGGCTATACATACTAATGGTTTTTAACTAAACACAGACCTTGGTATAGGGTACCTACAGTGTCGAGTTTTTCTTCTCTTTTCGAGTTTTCCTTCTCGTGTATGTTAAGTCTGTGTTATCTAAATTGAAACTGAATAGATGAACAAAGCTGGAAGGATCCGAATGTTGTGTATCCAATGAACAAAAGCTGAACAAAGCGGATCAAGTGGGATTAGTCCTTTATAAACCTACGTGAGTATTATAATAAGAGTTCATTGCGAGTCGATAGGCCACTGCAAACATATCACAAATCCTTCCTCAATAATATTCCTACCAGCAACTAAAACAAGGCACATCGTCACGACTTATAACGGGGACATTACTATTCCACACCACCAACTTTTAGACAAGACCTAGGAATAACTGATTGGGTCACGGAGGTATTTAGGTACTGTTAGTGCTTATATTATTACAATTAAGTCTTGTTAAGTTAAGTGATGCACACTAAATCCAGTATTCACAAACGACACTATGAGGTGTGCGAACGCTATGCGCTGAAAAATCAAGAAGTTTTGACAGCGCATGGCGTTCGCGCGTCCCATAGTGTCGTTTTCGAATACGGGTGTAAGTATTTTAGTACCAGCTACTCTATGTATACATGACTCGTTACCGTAGTCGTGCTGACAAACAGTCAGTCTGCAGTCTGTGACCACGACCGATACAACCTTCAAACCTTCAGGTTATAAAAGGTATAGTATGTACTTTTACACTTGTCTTATGTCTTTGACTACTTCGGTGGCGTGGTCGGTAGTGCATCCGCTTTCAACGCGCCGGGTCCTCGGGTTCGATTCCCGGTCGGGACAAACTTTGTATGAAGACAGATACGTTTGTACCTAAGTCTGGATGTTTCTTATGTATAATATGTACGTATTTACAAAAAAAATGTATATAAGTATTTATATCAGTTTATCTACTACTCATATCACAAACTGTGCTTAGTTTGAGACTAGATGACGTTGTGTGAATTGTCCCAAAATATTTATTATTTATTTATTTTACACACAAACTTCATGTTTTATGTTAATTTCTGTTATAGCCAGTATGATACGTGTTGTTTTTGGTTAGAGGTAAAAGTAAATAGAGGTGAGGGCGCCACTCGAAATACCTTCTGGCAGGCCTATGTCACTCGCCTAACAACCACTAAAAATACATGACGTCAGCGACAACTTGAAGTTCTAAATCAGTAAGGGTTGTCTCTTGTTTGTGACACAGCATTGACCATAGACTTGATATTGAGGCATTAACGTCATAATTATTGGTCTAATTATGCTGGTATATATTTTACTTTACTGGACAACCCTAACGTTCGAATAATGTTCTGTGTAAACAAAAGAATGTGCTTTAATTAACGTCGGAGTGCAAGTTCTGTAGGTAAGTCTATTCCCTAATAAAAGAAAAAGGTGATCTAATCTATTTTACATCTGGCTGATATCCATATAGAAGCACCTAATAATACCATAGATAATACTATGCTAATGCTCTTTAGATCAAACCCGAAACACCATGGACCCATGGAGGTAGAGTGACAAGCATATTCTGTTTAAAGATATTAATTCAATTAATTATGACTGATTGATTGAAACTTATAAGCTGCCGGTTTTAAATGATTCAATTATAATTATTAGTATAAGATTACCTCTTTGTATTAGGTGTAATAGTTTCTCATACTTTAAAGTATCTATCTTGAACATTTACTTATTGCTTAAGCGCCAACAACTGCGATGATTGACGTGTAATTGATGAAATTTAATTATAAAAACTTTTATAAGGATACAATCAGATGCATTCCTTGGTGATTTATTTCTATTTTGGATTGGATATACTTTGATTAAAATATACATTTTATGGGATAGGCTTCAATCACACCTATGGCCTATCTCGTGGTTAGCCTAAGGAGAAAGAAAAACACACACACACATATCACACCTATATCCCTGAAGGTGTAGGCAGAGGTGCATTAAACACCCACAATTTGTCAGTATTTTTAGTCCCACGTAATAGGGGGCAAGCCTATTGCCGTCACCGGGCACATTTATGTAATGGGCTATGTCCAAAATGACCGAATTAATTTAATAAATAGTACCAGCGTTTTAAAAAAATTGCTATAGGGTAATTTTGAAAAAAAAATTTGAAAAATTGTTTTTTCTTGCGATGTAATCTTGAAGAAATGAAAGAAAAACACCATGTTCGTTTGATGGGTAGTCCTGTCCTTATCAGCTCCCGGGGCTGGGAGTAATACACGAAGTCGTCTCTTTACCCTTTAGATGTCTTTTCAATCGACTTCTAAAAAAGGAGGAGGTTCACAATTCGACTGTTTGTTTTTTTTATGGTTGGACCGATGTTGAAATTTTTTTTTATTGAAAGCTATTACTACCCAAGGATCCAATTCACCAATGGGAACCACTCCGTCAATTATTTGGTCCCATTTCCGTAATTTGAAGTCGGTTGTTATGTCAATTTTTGACATGTATTTTATTACGCACTGTAATAAAAATGCTAGTGTTAGGAGTGGGTTAACGTCAATAGTTAGTGTGGTGGCCATCTCAAGTCTAACTCCAACACGGCTACAGACGCTTGTAGCGACATTTGCGATATTCTTATCTTTGCTACGATACGTACCTATTAAGTATAGAAATGGACTTGGATTTTTGCGGAGCGCGTGGCTGGTTGCCTTTTAGGTTACCTCTGCTGCTGGGCAAAAATCCAGGCCCAATCGCTCAATTGCAATACCGAACAACGTTTCCTTGTCCCGCAACGTGAACTAGTTCAGAGTAACTAGTTCTTCTGTACGGGAAAAATCAAGCATTACCTTGACATTGGCGAAATCATCGATAAATATCGATGGAGCCTTTGTCAAAATTTAAAAAAAAGAAGAAGAGGAAGGTTTAGAAATAAATATACATTTGATCTAAAATCAGTTTTCTAACTAAAACAAAGTAAGTATACCATAACTACGTACAATATCAAATGGTAGGAAAAATGATTCAGTTCGTGTACTTGACCTAGATGCATTTATGAGGTGGCCGCACGCACATCTTTGCAGGAAATCATTGATTTTGCACGTTCCTGTATAACAATATCTTTCAAAGTAATATTTTACGATTAATTCACTGATGCTGATCTAAAATAGTCACTAATAGGTGGGTACCTACCCGACAATTCCTACAGCAAATATTAAATTGCACGAGACTACTAGGTAATACACTGGAGGAAATCAATCCGATCTGAAATTGTGTCTAGTCATTAAAGTCTACTCTCCCTTGTCGCTTCTGTTCAGCCTACCCCTTGAAAAAACCGGCGTGATATATATTTGTAAATATTATGTATCTTAGTCAAGTGGATATTACATTACAATATTTATTATTTTTATTATTTTTTTGGACATTCTCACACAATGTCATCTAGCCCAAATAGCTAATATAAGCTTGTGTTATGGGATCTAGACGACTGATAAACATACTTATATGTTTCTAAATACATACATATTATACATAGAAAACACCCATACTCCGAAACAATAATTTGTGGGCCACACAAATAATTTAATTCGACCCGGAATCGAACCTGGAACCTCAGGGACGGCAGTCGCATATTCATACCACAGCGCCACCGAAGCAGTCAATTGTTAGGATGAATTTCGATATTTATTTTGCAGCTATTACTACGCAAATAGAATAATAATACCATCAGTTCCCATAAAGTTATGTTTAGCGTTTAATGTTTTAAATTCAAATTTAAATTGCAAAGATGTGAACCGAACGTACTGATACATGATCGGACTTCAATAGACATTTATTGCAAGTCTATGCGGACTCTATTTGAAAATTGTCGTATGTATTTGAATTATTCCATATTATGTCAATAAATTTATTCAAGGTCAGACTTTGAATTGTAATGAGGTATATTGTGAGGAAAGACAAAGAGCTTATTATATAGAGTTGTATAAGAGCTCTGTTACGATAAACGAGTTTTGTCTTTTATTTATTTCAAACAAAGTTCATCAAAACCGGATAACACTTTTTTTTGTGCAATACCTGAATGTTTGATGAATGATGACAGATTTTGTTTTTTTTAATATGCGGCCTGATGCCACGGCCGCACCTACGTCCATTGCAAAGTGCCTTTAAAAAGATTCGCAACCCTATGACAAAATAATTTGACAATAATAAATACTAACAGCTACACTTCTAATCAAGATCTTAGAATAGTGTCAGATAGAAAGTGAGGCAGATGAGTTTTATAATTGATTATAGAATAGATATTACGTTCTATTTAGTCAGCCATATAATATATATTATCCATACGAGAAAGAGAAATCTATATACATAACATAACATAACATAACATAGCATCACGCCTTTTTCCCCGAAGGGGTAGGCACAGGTGTGCAAACACACCCACATCTCGCCAGCTATGTTAGGTCCCATGTAATAGGGGGCGAGCCTATTGCCATTTACCGGGCACAAGTTCCAGACTCTGAGATAATTATCTGGGTAAAATTCTAAAGAGAATTATACATTATCCACCAGACCCGGGAATCGAACCCGAGACCTCGAGCGTGGCAGTCCGTACATAGTACCATTGTACCACCGAGGTAGTCGAAATGTATATA
The DNA here is from genome assembly GCA_963556515.1 of Nudaria mundana. Lineage (NCBI taxonomy): Eukaryota > Metazoa > Arthropoda > Insecta > Lepidoptera > Erebidae > Nudaria > Nudaria mundana. The sequence continues at coordinate 15,426,077 of OY748306.1, read as the reverse complement.
GCACAAATGATTTCAAATAAATTATACTGGTTATCGTATTGTTAGTTTGAGAGGTCACCGTCGCACAAACATGTTTAGTACGCCTACAGATGCGTGGGCAAAACTGGTCGCAGGTTGCGAATTTGACACCTGGCTCATTGATAGTATCATTATAAGCTGAACAGGTCGTTAATATATATTATTATGAAACTTATTGTTATTAGTCTCTATTGTTATTTGTTTATTAAGTTTTGAAGAGGGTTAGCAAGCTATATTCCTTTGATATAGTTTGTTAGAGCTCTATTTCCACTGTAAATACCTTCTACGTGCGTACCAGAGACGCCTGGCAAAGGACGTGGGAGCGGCCACAGTCTTGGGCCGTGGAATAAAAAAAAGAGCTCTATTTGGTGGGCTCGTTCGATCAGGTTGCAAAGGTTAAGATCATTGAGGTAGGTCTTAGGTGAAAATTTTTTATAAGTAAGGCTCCTCCGTGCCTCTGGTCGTCGTAACTACAAAACTTCAATATCGCGAACGGTTGTGCGTGTGAACCAGAGACGCCCGGACGGACGTTAGAGCGGCTGCGGTCTTGGACCGCGGAATTAAAAACAAAAACAAGGTGTGTGGCAGATGGGCGTCGCTGTCGCTGCATGGAAAATACCAACCCCAGAGTTTTTGTGTATTATTATACATTTTTTACGTGGGACATTATTAACTTTTTTTTTTTGGGGCAAAGGCCCCGCAGCACGCAACCTTTCTAGCCTGCTTCTGTAAGAACGACGGGTGGCGATCCCGCCGTGCTCATGCCCCAATCATGGAGGTCGATGGTCTTGGGCGTAGATGAGTCTGCGATGCCCTCGCCGCTGACTACGGAACTCGGCGGGGAGGGTACGCTCCCTTTCCCTCTCGGCCGCCTCCTTCGCGAGCATAACTTGCTCGTAGAAGGACACGGCCGCGTTCTACCTACTCCTGCTGGAGACCATGGCTTAAAGCATGGTCTCCAGCGAGAGGGTATCCACGCCCAGACCCACTACGAGGTCCCGGCGCTGGCTCGCCCACGCAGAGCACTCCACCAACATGTGGAGTGCCGTGTCGTCGTCGGAAACCTGACACCGGGGTGTGACCTCACGACGGATGCAAAACAGATAGCTACCGAAGCATCCATGCCCGATAATGATCTGCGTCGCACGATACGTGAGGTCATCATGCTGACTCTGCAGCCAATCGTCCATGATCGTACATTATTACCTTAAATTACTAATATGATAATAACACTTCTTACAGAAATTGTTAGTATTCAGATCCAAAACTACAGAAAACTTTGACATTATCCGAAAGAACTTATCTGTACCTATTACAATAATTTGTAAGTATAATTTGCAATTGCAAATTATCATAATATTCCTACGCAAAGTACCGACGGTGTAGTACAACATGTCTTGCAACACACCTGGATTCTGTGACACACGACCGCTACGGATGGACGGCAAACAGTGCTCTATTTTGCGTCCTTCAATATTATTTTGAATAAGTAAATAAACATACACACGTCTATTTAGTTTGCAAAGGCTTAGTTTATGTTTACCCTTCACGAGATACTTTTTTTGGGTATGCTTTAAAGTTTTCCAAAAGCTTTCCATTGGTGGCCTTACTAGTGTCAATTAGGGTCTATAAGTCCTTGTGGGACCTTAAGAGGCACCTTAGATTGTTAATTGTTATTTAATATAGATTGTGTATTTTAAAACAAATAGATTACTTTTTGATAGAGCATAATAACACAACTAACAGTTAAATCAGAATCATTTAATGCTCCGTATTCTATGAATATCTGGACGACAAATAGAGAGAGAGTGAGCGAATACTCCGTTTCATTATTCATTTATTAAAAGAATAGGTAAGTACCAGTTTTGGTTTCTCAATGACGATAATAATATGCATTTTCAACAGTGTGTCCATTTTACAATACCTAAGTCCGTTTTTGAAATTTGTTTTACAAGATGTTTTTACACTTATTAATTGACGTAACGAAAAGTTAAAATATAGTACATATTTTTCTAGGTCAAAGGGTATTTTAACAACATTTTGTTATTATTATGGCTGTCTGAAATAACTGCCCGTATGTCCCCGAGTCCCAACGTAACTGGGTCACCCTTGATAGATGACTGGTCTTGTCCAAGTTTAATTAGAGCTCTAACACCACTATTTAAGTCTCTGGATGAATAGACTGAATACATTACTGGGTTATTTCTAGGAGTGGTAAGTCATTATAACTTATTAACAAACAATGGAAAAACAAATCTTGACTTGGTTATTTTTTTATATTTTTGTCATTCTCACACAACGTCATCTCGCCCAAACTAAGCTATAAGCTTGTGCTATGGGATCTAGACAACTGATGAACATACTTATATATTTCTAACATACATAATGTACATAGAAATTAGAGGTAAAATAGATTCTAAATGTCATTAGTACTTGAAGTTCTCTGGTAACACACTAGCTGCAATACTGATCTGCTTTATGATCAAGTCCAAGAACTTATCCACTTGCTCCTGTCTAATATCAGGAAGAAAAAACAAAGGTAAAATATTTACTGAGAACATTTTTTTTTTTAATTCCGCGGCCTAAAGCCGCGGCCGCTCTAACGTCCGTTGCCGGGCGTCTCTGGTTACAAGCAGAACGTATTTCCAGTGGCGTCCGGCAGTTACTGAGAACTTGAACTAAAGCTAATGATGATTAATGAATTTGGAAATGATTCAGTTGGGGTCCAGTCTAACTGCGATGTGGCTGAACTTCTCCTAACGACTGCTATAGATGTTCGTATGACAACCGGGATCGACGGCTTAACGTAACGGCTACAGCAATGATTATGGAACGTAATAAATTATAAAGTAACATCGATGGACTAGGTGTCCCACCAATATCTTAGTAGACATGGAACTGAGTAAAATGTTGCTGAAAAGTAGCGAATAGTTTGCCTCTGACTGTTACCCCAGTAGTGATGTAGGCGAGTAACAGAAAAGAGCATCTTAAAATCACAAACATTCAACCACCGTCTAAATAGCTACTATAAAAAATCTAGCGCGTAGGAGTTCTGTAAAAATTTCAACATTTTAACTAGGTATTACGGTTCATGAGATACAGCCTGGTGAAAAACGGACAGAGACGGACAGTGAAGTCTAAGTAATAGAGTTCCCGTGTTATCCTTTAGGTACAGAACCCCTAAAATGATCTCAAAATAGATTCGAAAAACTAAACGCAGTAAAGTTGGTAAACAATGCAAAGAACCATGTTTTATACAAAACAGGAAAGGATATAAACACAATATACTTATAGTAAGTGATTGTACAGCGCACGATAGTATCTTAGTACGAGAAGTAATAAAGACGGCTCACAGTTAAACTAGCCTTAGAACAGAGAAACTAAAGAGTATGTTACACTGCAATTGTTGGGGAAAAAATGCTCAAATTAAATTTCTCACCATATTTTTTTGTCCTTTTTCTTTTTAGGTTTTGTAAACTACTGTAATTATTATTATGATTCGTCATTCGTCAAGTCAACGGCTTTGTAAAGAGCTACATTCTACTGTAGGCTGTCAATTACAGAAATGTACCTATATTACTTATAATTTTTTAGGAAGATAATAATTATGGTTAGGATAAATTTCCATAAATAATATCACTTGGTGTAATAAAATAAATCGAACTGATTCTAGCGGAAAGTAATATTGTTTTGTAAATGTCTACCTATCCACAAAATGATATCCAGGAAAGGATGATTTTTTAAATTCATTATATCCATACTAAATCCAAAAACATTAGGTCAGTACTTAATTATAATGATTACGAGTATAATGCATGCAGTGTTTTCATCAAGAAGAACTTTACATCCATTTTGGAGAATACTATGTCTGATTTGTGCTGTGCAATACATAAGTATTGTTCAATTTGTGAACCAACAATAAAAAAACTAGTTTATCATTCACCGAGCCTTTTCCCAACTCAGTTGGGGTCGGTTTTCCAGTCTAACTGCGATTCGGCTGAACTTTGATATTTTCCGTGAAGCGACTGCCATCTGACCTACACAACCCATGGGCGATATTGAAGTTCTGTAGTTAGACCAGTCGGATTTTTGATTTAGGGCTCCAACTACCCCTAACGATTACAATGAGAATGTCTTAAGAAATGGTCACCCATCCTAAGACCAGCCTGACTAGATGTTGCTTAATCTTTGCAGTGTTAACATTGTCGGTTACCACTAGACCACGAACCTCCCTAGTTTATCTAGAATATTAAACATAAAATATATTCATCTACAATAGAGTCTCAACAGCTCTGTTCTAGAGTCAAAGTACATTGCAGTGTCGAACCGGTTACAGAACCGCTTCTGCTGTTGCCCACTGCAAAAGTTCATACGTGTGTACTGTAATATTGTACGTAAACGTAATACTATAGCTGTACTCTAGTCCAAGATAGGAGCATAAGCGATAATAAATACTTCTATGGTATGAATACAGGACTTGTACACTTAGGAAGTCAACCTTTTTGGACTAATTTCTGGACCAGTTATGGAACAGCAAACAATTTCCAATCATTAGGTTCATTTCTCACTGGTCTAATTTTTGCCTAGCGAAACTGGGAAAAGAAGTAAATGTAGAAGCAATAATCTTGACTATATGTTTTACATGAATAAGTATATTTTTGATTTGATTTGAAGGGATAAAAATAACCTAAAGCATCGTTATTTTAAAATGGATTTCTGTAAGATACATTTGAGACTATTTTTATTAAGTTTATATGAATTACAATACACAAAATATACATAATTTTAGACTAAAAATATTTACACTACAAAATATCGTTTAAAAAATCCTTCGCGTCATTGCCGACTGGGAAGGTTCCCAGAATGCTGTGTTGCCACGTTGGATGGCGATCCTTTTTCTTTGGGCCAGAAAATAGCCAGCCTTCTGGTCCTGAGAAGCATCGATTAGGCGATTAGCAATGTCAATGAGACTAAGTTACACAAACACATATTTATACCTAGATGATTTATGACGCTTATTCACAGTGTTATTTTAAACTATTTTGTTAAAATATTACACGCTATATAGTAATCGCTACTCTTCAACTTACGCCATCGCGCTGCACGGTAGCTTTACTTAAAACTAGATATTGCTTAGTGAGTTATTATCCTGTTATCCTGTTTCATTTGAACAAGGGGTATATGGGTTAACTTAAAATCTCAGAAAAAGTTGGTTTACTTAGATTTTTGCTCAGACTGCTAGATAAATATTATATTTAGTGGTATGTTACATCTATCCTGGCTATTGGATGGGATGGGCAAGGAGTGAAATGAAATGAAATGATTTATTTATTTGTATAAGTCACTAAATGGCTCTTACAAACGTCAGTAAGTACTTAAAATAAAAAAATGTCATTGCTTCTATATTTACATGTACTACCAGATTTGTAAAGCAATAAGTAGAACCGAGAGAAAGAACTTGGCAATAAAACTCTCGGTCACTCTTTTTCAATAATTGACTAATTTACACATTTTCTTAAGACTAAATGTGGACGAATGTATATTGGTCTCGTGTCAAATCAAAAAGCGTGTATAATGCAACAAAAAAAAATATAGTCACATAAGTACAAAATATGCTACAATTGCGGCATTTTAGGAGGCGCCTGCACCATGCTCAACCTTTATCGTTAAGCTAATCAAGTGTCTTATAATTCACTCACTGACGCGGGATAAAACCCGACCCCAATGACGCGGGATTCTCGTCCCGACCAAACACCCGCAGAGACCACAGAGGTGGTCAAAGTCCGCCGGGCGCCACTGGACATACCCTCTGCTAGTAACCAGAGACGCCCGGCAACGGACGTTAGAGCGGCCGCGGCCTTGGGCCGCGGAATTAAAAAAAAAAAAAAGTGTCTTATAATATGCTTTTTGACATAAAGTCGTCTTTATAAAGGTTTTAAATTTATTGTCGGGTATACAAAGGACCTATTCAGGCAATTTATTATGAAAGCGTATACCTTCCCCCTTGAAAGAATGACTAACCTTGCTAAGCCGATAACACGGAGGGAGTAGTTTATTTTTATTACGTAGATTTCTGTCTGTAACGTCACTTACTTTAGTATAGGTATATTTTAGATATATTTTTCCTGACATACAGTATGTTATCCAATATATATTGGGAAGCTACAGTTAAAACATTAATATCTTTAAATCGCTCCCTAAGAGAATCTCTCTTACCTAAACGATAAATAACACGGACTGCCCTCTTTTTTGTAATATAAAATTGTTTCTATATCTGCTGCATTTCCCCAAAGTAGTATTCCATAGGACATCAAGCTATGGAAGTAACCAAAGTAAACTAGCCTAGCAGTAGCTACATCTGTCAACTGCCTAATCCGTGTGAATATGTATGTCCGTAATAGTAATTTATAAAAGTTTTCATAATTAGTACAGATAGATATTAAAGAAATGAGTCTTGGCGAGTTTCTTTATAGTATACTATTATATATAGGTCTTATACTCGTATAGGATACGAGTATTATAAGACCTAGTTATGTGCAGTTTACATATACATATTTATCTAATCTAATTTAGGCATTTTGAGAAACAAAACCTAAAGAAGTTATCAACAATAGGGTAATAAAACACGACAAGGTGGTATGGTCGACAGACTTTATTTAGCCTATTATTGCTAGTAGACTCTAATGACTTAATAGTTTTTATTTTTATTTTAATTTTGCATGAGATTTCTAATCTCATGCAAAATTAAAATCTCATGCAAAATCTGTCATAAAATAAATTTTTAAATACCGTTGTCATAATCATAGGCTATAAGTCAACTTTTGAAATCATAATTCGAATTTTTCGACATTAGTGTAGATAAAATAATATTCTCTAATCGCCGGCGTTTTATTTGCATGTAAACTATGACCTATTATTATTTTACTGCGCAATATCAACAGGATAATATAATGTAATATAATAATTATCTAATGCAAACACAACAGTGATTCCCACAGTATATTACTGCAGGTAAGTGCACTGACTGTTGACTTAGATAAAATATTTCATATTGCAAAATATTTAAGTGGATTATCAATACACTTGAAATAGTTTATCGTTACAACTGATTCAGTTCTTGAAGTGTTAAGTTATTAATATTGTGGGTTTCTTTGTTAGTTTTTATCGTTACTCTTTAACTGGGTTATGGACGGTGGATGTGTCCTAAATAGTTATAAATATTGCGTTAGTTAGATGTGGTGGGCAAAAATAGTTATTGGAGGATTGCACCTTAGAAATCCAACCTACAATAAATCATGCCCTAAAAAAGAAAAAAAATGCACAAAATTTTCCAATACAGAAATTAGGATTACACCATGGTTATTATACGCATTTCACCTCAGCTTAAACCCCCGGGACGCAGTTGTGATTACTTGTATATATGTGTATATTTAAAAAGCTTAACTTTTTCAAAAAGCTTACGAGTGGCCAATTGCTTAGCTTCCATTATTTACAAAGCATTTAGATGTAATGAACCGATATACCGATATAAGGGGCCTAAAAACGGCAATAGGCTCCTCTTATAGGTTAAGCGACATCGAAACAAACATTTATAATAAATGTTGGGCGACTAAAAACACCTACTTTAACTCAGAAAACGTTATTTTTAAAACCTTTCTTACTAATCAAATCAGTGTATTGTTTAAAATAAAAAATTGGATCAGATTTTATCTCATTCAGACAGATGCAGTAGATGTTTTTATTTTATAATATTCTGTAATGATAATAAAACAAATGATCGGCCGCGGGTCAAAAATTTATGGTTCCCTGACATTTAACTTAAAGCACTTTAGACAGAACGAATTAATTGGTATTAGATAAGAAACACTTGCAGTTTCATTAACAAACAATACTATTACGTAACATTATTATTATTGTTTACATTTTATATTATTATGCGCATTAATAAACGGATTTATTAATTACTGTAAAACGCATATTATTTTGCTTCATTGAACTGATTCTTTATTTATATTATTGTCTGGAATTTGTGGTTTTCCTGCTTTTCAATGATCAGGATGATATTGTTACCTATTTAGGTATTTACTATAATATTATTGTTTTGTTAATAAAAAAAGCATAACGTGGATCGATTTAGTTTCAGCCAAAATTAGGTGAGCATTTTATTCGTTTCGGCGAAGCTGATATCTATAAAAAAATGCGATTGAACTCTAAATGCCTAAATTCATTAGGAATAATGCAGACGGCAGTCGCTTCACGGAAAATATCGAAGTTAAATCTAGACTATTTATACTGTCGATTGACGGCACTTGGTGGAATCTGCTACACATATTGCACAAAAATACATAATACTTGAGTGTTTTGATGTCCTAATGAATATTTAGTACGATATTTTTATGTGAATTAAAACTATATTTTTTCTCTGATGATGCCGTGAGGTAAAACCGGCCACTGAAAATAAAATTATAACAGTGGAAAAGTATATGTGTTTTTGTGCAATATATATTAAATCTAGACGTCAACAAAATATCGTTTATGTGGCACCTGGGTAGGAAATGCAACTAGATACTGCTGCAGCTCTAGGTCTCTTCGATTTGATTAACATAACAAGACGGAGGCAGAATATACCTACTTACATCCACTTTTCGCCAGCAAGTACAGGTACTTGTCTCAAGTATTAGGGGCAAGCCTACTGCCGGCAATAGGGAACTTTTATTTATATTTATTATTTCGTTGATAAGCAGGTGCATCACTTGTAGGTGAGTTAGACTTGGGCCTCTAAAACCTCGGCAACAGGGTGCCGGGTCATCTACATCCATTTTGCATTCAGTGTTTTTTTTAATTTTCTATTATAACTAGTACGGTGTCTTGCGCGGTGCTTCGCCCCCTTAGGGGTATGTCAAATTTTCGATTTTTTGCCTCCCCTCCAAGTGGAGGACTATCCATAGAGGGGTCAACCATCATTGGAGCATAAGCAGTTCTCGAGAGCTAAGGGGGACATTCCCCATTTCTATATATATAGATTTATGTTTTACAAAAAATATTATGTATAGTATTTCTTTTAGTTGGTATTGGTTACCTTATGACTAGATAGAATTGTATACTTTTTTTTTTTTTTTTTTAATTCCGCGGCCCAAGGCCGCGGCCGCTCTAACGTCCGTTGCCGGGCGTCCCTGGTTACTAGCAGAGGGTATGTCCAGTGGCGCCCGGCGGACTTTGACCACCCCTGTGGTCTCTGCGGGTGTTTGGTCGGGACGAGAATCCCGCGTCATTGGGGTCGGGTTTTATCCCGCGTCAGTGAGTGAATCTGGTTGCGTGCTATGGGGCAAAGGCCCCGCAGCACGCAACCCTTCTAGCCTGCTTCTGTAAGGACGGTGGGTGGCGATCCCGCCGTCCTCAGGCCCCGATCATGGAGGACGATAGTCTTGGGCGTAGTCGCGTAGTCTGGGGCGGCCTGGCCGCCGACTACGGAACTCGGCGGGGAGGGTACGCTCCCTCTCCCTCCCGGCCGCCTCCTTCGCGAGCATGACTTGCTCGCAGAAGGACACGGCCGCGTTCCACCTACTCCCGCTGGATACCATGGCTTGAAGCATGGTCCCCAGCGAGAGGGTATCCACGCCCAGACCCACTACGAGGTCCCGGCGCTGACTCGCCCATGCTGAGCACTCCACCAACGTGTGGAGTGCGGTGTCGTCGTCGGAAACCTCGCAGTGTTGACACCGGGGTGTGACCTCACGATGCATGCGAAACAGATAGCTACCGAAGCATCCATGCCCGGCAACCATCTGCGTCGCACGGTACGTGAGGTCACCATGCTGCCTCTGCAGCCAATCGTCCATGATCGGTCTCACCGCCGCGATGAAGATGGCACCCCCCTTGGGTTGCTCAAGTCACACCCTCCATGACTCCATGAGATCCTGGCGGAGTTGGGACCGCTGGTCCTCGATTTCTCGAGACGCAGGCCTGTGGTCCCGCTCCAGCGCCTCCTTGCGCCATTGGAACAATGACGCAAGGGCTCTCGCTTCCAGGTCCCATGGAGGGGTCCCGGCTAGGAGACATGCAGCCTCTCCGGAGATCGTGCGGTACCCCCGTACGGTTCTGACGGCCAAGGTTCTAAGTGGTCTATTTAACAGAGTCACGTTCCCCTTGACCGCCAACCTATCCGCCCATACGGGAGCCCCGTATAGGGCCATACTCCGCACGATCCCCAGGTACAGTCTCCTGCAGGAGGCGTTGGGTCCCTTTAGGTTGGGCATCAGTCGCGAAAGCGCGACCGATGCCTGCGTCACCTTGGGGACCAAACTTCGGAAATGTGGTCCGAAGTTCCATCGGCTATCAAGTACGATCCCTAGGTACTTCATCGAGGGCTTGATGCCGATGCTAACGCCTCCCACATTTATGCTGGAACCTTCTGGTGGACCGATCCGAGGTCTGTGAAAACACAGAACCTCGGACTTGTGCAAGGCCACCTCCAGTCCCAGCTGCCGTATCCGACCCACGACTCGAGCAACACCCGTCGTGACCTTGAGTGCTGCCTCCTGGTACGTTGCACCCCGCGCCGTGACGAGGGTATCGTCGGCGTAGCACGTTACGCCGACACCCCTAGGCAACGCACCCCGCAGCACCCAGTCGTAGCCGATGTTCCACAGAAGCGGCCCCAGGACCGACCCCTGCGGAACACCGCACGACACATCTCGCCGAGCTGGCCCGAGCCAGCTGGGGAAAGCTATGGCCCTCTCCGAGAGATAGGCCCCGACAATACGACGGAGGTAGAGAGGCGTTTCGTGATACACGAGCGCCTCCCTAACGCAGCTCCATGGCAAGGTGTTGAACGCGTTGGCGATGTTAAGAGACACCGCCACCACCACCTTGCCCTGCGAGACTGCTTCCTCCGTCAGGCTCTTCACGCGCATGATCGCGCTCACGGTGGAGCGTCCCCGACGGAAACCGAACTGGTTATCCGCCAGGTCTGGCCCCACACTCGTGAGATGCTCGACGAGGCGTTCCGCGATAATTCGCTCAAAGAGCTTACACACCTCGTCGAGCAACACGATCGGCCGGTATCCGGACGGTGAGTCCACCGGCCGCCCCGCCTTACGGATCAGGACCAGTTTCCCCGTCCTCCACACCTTGGGAAACTGGCCCCTTTCGAGGCATGCGCTAAAGAGCCCCATCAGTCGAGGCCCGAGTTCTTCGAGGGCCAGGACCCATGCACGGCCAGGAATGCCGTCGGGTCCGGGGGCAGTGTTTTTCCGGCGTTTAAGCCGGAGTACTGCCGCACCTATCTGCTAGTGCTATCCGCGTCGGGCAGAGACGGAGCCATGCGCGGAGGGACGTGCTCCTCCGCGCTCGTCGGAAACAGGGAGCCCATGACCCGCTCCAGCTGCTGCGGCTGGAGACTCTGGGTCAGTGGGGGCGCCCTAGGTCGGAGTTTCTCCCTGACCTGTAGGTACGGGCGCCCCCATGGGTTCTGCTGCAGGGTCTCCAGGAGCTCCTCGCGGGCCGCTGTCTTGGCCCGCTTTATCGTCTCCTGGAGATTACCTTTAGCCTCCCTGTATGCCTGAAAAAGCTCCGCCTCTCGGGCTGCCGCGTCGTCTGGGCGGCGACGCCTCCGGCGAAACCTGGTGTACCGGCGGCGGGCGGAGATGCATGCTGCGCGCAGCTCTGCAATCTCCGGCGACCACCAGTACACCTGCTTCCTGGCCGGTCTGGGTGTAACCCTAGGCATCGCCGCATCACAGATTTGCGACATGGCTCTCCTGAACCACTCCGCCTCGGCATCCACATCGGCAGGCCGGTCCGGCGCCGGAATCCAGGCCTGCACGATGGATGCCTCCAGGAGAGCCTCCCGATCCAGATGGTGAAGTGCCCAACGCGGATCCGGGGGATTTGCCACCGGCTGTGGGAGGTCAGGTGGGGGGACGACATCGAACCGGATGTACCGATGATCCGAGTGCGTCTCCTCACCCTCCTCCACGCGCCAGCCTGTAATACGGGCGGCGAGGTCAGGGGATGCGAACGTTACGTCCACGATCGATTCCCCCCCCCGCCGCCAAAAGGTGGCGACATTCCCCCAGTTGAGGACCTCCAGACCACGTGTTCTGGTCCAGTCCTCAAGAAGCCTCCCCTTGTCCCTGGTTTCCCGGGAGCCCCACGCCTCACTCCAGGCGTTGAAGTCTCCCAGGAGCAGGACAGGGCGAGGACGGCACGCAGCGAAGACGACGTCGAGCTCAGTGAGCCATAGCTCAAACTGAGACTCGTCAATGTTCGGCGAGATGTAGGTGGCCACGACTGCCAACCCATCATAGTCCGCCGCAACACACCCGCGGCCCCTTGCAATGATCGCAAGGCGCGAGTTGTCTGCGGCGGACCCCCCAAAGATACAACAGGCCAAGCCGTCCTCGTCCACCGGGCTTCCCGGGTGGACGTAGTACGGCTCGGCGACCACGGCTAAGTTTATGGACCACTGCCGGATGCTCTGGTACAGAAGATCCTGAGCAGCACGGCAGTGGTTCAAATTCACTTGCAGGATACGGATACGGGCGTCAGACATTAATTGACGTCCATAACCGCATCCCGCCGCGAAACAACTGGCCGCGCAAGGGCGGCACCCCCACCGCTCTCAGCGGACGGACGAGGTTTTGGCCTCGAGGCGGCGCAGGTTGTGCTGCCGACCCGGTGATCCGCGGTCTTGCCCTCCGCCTCGCATCTAAAGCAGCGAGGCGGGGCGTCACAGGCACTTGCCTTGTGACCGGGCCGGCTGCAGCGGAAGCACCGATCGCCCACGGTGACTTCCGCTGTACACTGCACTCCTAAGTACCCCACCACCATGCACCGGAAACATCTGGTTTCCCGGGCACGAAGGAGGTGCACCTGCGCCTTTAGGAAGCCCCCTACGAGGAGGCTTCGTCCGTCCGCCACTTTCAGTGCCGCCGCGACGGGGCACTGGACGACTGTCATCCCGTGACCAGTGGAGCCGAAGGAGATATCTCCAGCCTTCACCTGGTCACGGGGGCAGCCGCCCGCCTCCACGACGGCGGAGACAACTTCCTCCGTCGTGGCCGCGTCATCCAGACCCGTGATGCGCAATGCGGCGCATTTGGTGGGCCTGGTGACGCGGACGGCTTCTTGGTCCAGCGCGTCCCTAAGCTGAGCCGCTAGGGCGTCAGCTTTAGGGCCGCTGGAGGCGCCGGAGACCTCGAGGAGGCGAGCCCCGGTGCGTGTCTTCTTGCACCGGAGCCCCCCCTGTATATCGAGGGCCGAGAGGTTGACTGAGGACTTCACAGTCCTCAGTACGTCGGCGTACCCCACCCCCTTCTCCACACCTACCGTCGTCACCGTCAGGACGACGGCGGTGGAGCGAGGAGGGCGGGGCCTCTTCGGCGCCTTCGCCGCGGCGGCTTTGGCCGCTTTCTTTGCGGCCTTCGTCTTCCTCTTCTTGGCTCCCACTACTTCCCATCCCTCCCGTCTGGAGGGGTGTAAGGAAGCAGCGGGAGCGACGATAGAGGAAGAGGAGGCGGCAGGGGTGCCACTCTTCTTGCCGCGCCCCTTGGCCTTCCGCGCCTGGGCCGCGGTCTCGGCCGGTATCCGGCTCACCGAAGCGGACGGGGGCGGAGCGGGGCGGCGGACAGCAGGTGTGCCGCTAGGACCGGGAGCGGGAGCACCGCCAACAGCCGCCGCGTATGAAAACGCGGGGCGCGTTAGCGGAGGGCGGTACGCCCGGTCCTCCAGGACCGCGAGGCGCCTCTCGATCGCCGTCAGGACCTGCACCGTAGTCGGTACAGGCTTCGGCCGCGAGCCGGGCGCCATGGTGGGCGCGGTCCTAAGCGCCGTCTTCGGCGCTGGTCCAGCCGTCAGAGGAGGAGGTAGCATGGGACCTGGAGGTGCCTTGACCGCTTTGGTCAACTCAGCGACCTCCCGATGGAGATCTTCCATCTCCTTTCGGGAGGCAGTGAGCTCCACCTCCAGGCTCGCAACCTGCTTGCGGAGCTTCGCCTCCTCCTCTGTGACGCTCCGCTCGAGGAGCTTGTCGAGGGAGGATTGGGCTTCATCCACCAGTGAAGCCACAATCTTCTTCCTCCCCGACATATTTTTACTCCCCCGCATGGCCGCGTTCATGCGGGTGAAGATACTTATTATCTCCCGCGCGGGCGGCACACCGATATCCCTGCGACTGCGCAGGGACGGGACAGATGACGGGGGTGGTGTTGGCGGGCGCATACGGTAGGCGCCGAGACGCGTGCGCACCGTCTTTACCGGCACCTCCTCCTCCGAATCGCTGGAGAGGAGGGACCCCCATCCAGAGCAACTAGTGCTCCGGTCGCGTGGCGGTCCCTCCTTCTCGAGGGTCCTCTTCTGCGAAGCAGAACGGCCCTTAACCTTCACACTACTGGGAGCTGACCCACCGTCAGTCCCAGCAGCAACATTTCCTTGGGGCGTCGACGTCGCGCTGCAACTAGGCGGCGCGACGCGAGCCCCCAAATCAAGAGGCATCGAATTCCGTGTTTCATGCGGTAGGTCGTCGGCTGAGACTGCCCGGGAAAGGGCAGTGTCAGTACCGGGGGTCTCGTCAGGCATATCCATGATAGCACAATTCATCTCAATGTTGGCCACTCAAGTCTCGATATCGACGTTCGGTCACCCAACTTGCCACTGCGTTACCGTGGTCAAGTTGGGGTCCAGGGCGGACGGCGAGGACGTAGTCGAATCTCTTGGGGCCCCGCCCCAGAATTGTATACTTACATTAAAAATATAATATTATGTACTTGTATTGCTTGATAATTTATGAGTTATTACCACTTATCAAACTATTATGCACATAATGTATAAATAAATAAATTGTTAGATTATTTTACAACCAGCTACTACACGTTCTGTCTGTCGTGATAAGACAGTTGCGTAGTATAATTATCTTGTTAAGGCGACTGACTATACACAATCATAATGTTTTATATTTTTATATCTATACACTAGCTGATCACTTTGGTTCCGCCAGCGTAATATCATTTCCTCGTTCCCAATTCCCGTGGGAACACAATTACCGGGATAAAAAAGGACCCTATTAAATTCAAACAACTTTCCTCTTTATTATTCGCAATTTGCAAGTGCGGTTTGAGTAGGTATATAACATCTTACTAAGGGTGCACCTATAATAGTGTAATTTCATGTAAATATAGATACTTAATCTCATGATATTCTTATGAAAAGTGTACTGAAAGTTGTGATTTTAAGTCAGTAACGAAGGCAGTATACATTTTCAACATTTCTCATATTTAAGTAGACTCTTTCTTTTCTTTTTTTTAATTTCCCGTGACTGCGGCCGCTCCTATGTCCATGCTGCGGGCGTCTCTGGTACACACCAGAAGGTATTTCCAGTGGCGCCCGGCTAACCTTGGCCACGTGTGTGGCCTCTTCGGGTTAAATGGATCCTTAGATAATCTTGAATAAATGGATAAATCACAGTCATGACAAACTTCAGAAAAGGAGGAAGTTTATGTATTATTTTCTAAAGATTGGTGTGTTAACGGTCTATTCTAAAAAAGTGTCATGTCAATTCTGAAAAATTATCACTTTAATTACTTGGAAAGATAGAGTAGTCGTAAGTGAATTCAGTTTTTGTATAAAAAACATAAAACGTTTATCTATGCCTTATTTAACAAATAAATATAATATCACAAAACATGAGGAGATATAATAGTAATCAGAGGAAACAAAACCATTGCAATCTCGATAGTATTGATAATATTACAATACATACAATTCAACGTGAATTTAAAAATATTTACATGTTGTGGACCAAACTAAAAAGGCCGTATAATAAGCCTATAACGTTTCCGAAGAGGCCACACAGGTGGCCAAAGTCCGCCAGTCGCCACTGGAAAGACCTTCCTTCTGGTGTGTACCAGAGAAGCCCTCAGCGATGGACTTGGATGCAGCCGTGGTCTCCGAAATTAAAAAAAAGCCTATAACGTTTAACCGTAAAATAACGTGTAAGTTGCTATATCAATAACTTTGTCACCTAAGTCACAGAATAGGGAATAGTACTTACATACAGAACTTGCACTCCGACGTTAAATAAAGAACATTCTTTTGTTTACAGAGAACATCATTTGAACGTTAGGGTTGTCCAGTAAACTAAAATATATAACAGCATAATTCGACCAATAATATAACGTTAATGCCTCAATATCAACTCTATGGTCAATGCTGTGTCACAAACAAGAGACAACCCTTACTTATTTACAACTTCAAGTTGTCGCTGAAGTCACGTATTTTTTGCGGTTTTTAGGCGAGTGACATAGGCCTGCCTAAGTATTGCAGTTTCACTGTAATAGGATTATATTGTAGTATACTCGCAAGTGGTATTAGAGACATAATATTTTCACAAAATAGTTTGGTTAGATTTTTCACATATTTTGTGTTTTATTATGAAAGATGTTTTTTAAAGAAAAAAAAAAGATAAAATTGTATTTTTTTTTTTAATATTTTATAAGTATATCCGATCAAAAACAACTTAATAAAAATTAAATATTAAAGTGACCCAGATTTATTTATTCCAATTTTGAATGGATAAATACAAAACAATGGTAAGTAAAAATTTTTTTAAGAAAAAACTTTTTCTTACCATTGTTTTGTCATGGATTTTCGCCAAGTAACGCCTGTTTCTATCCAATATTTGGATAAATACACATCATAAGTACTTACGAATAATATACTCTTAATAAAAAAAGTTTTGTTTATAGTAGGTAGTTATTGATACTGTTTCAGGGCTACTATTCTGTGGTTTAGCGTACCTAATAATTGTAAGTGTCTAACGTTCACCTATAACATTTCATTGGCAAAGCTGTAATAGTGTTACAGTTGAATAAATAAATAAATAATAAAAAAAAATGTTTGGATATACATATACCTATATATATAACACCGACACGGCTTCCAGATATAATGAGTATAATAGCTAACACCAGTCCCGTAAGGTTACGCCTACGCTATTTCAAAATAACCAACAACAAAGATTACATACGAACGCTACTGTTCAATTACAATTTTTTAAATTACACTGAATAGAAAAAGCCAATGTTATTTGAATATTAGATTAACTCGACGTGATTCAGTTACATTCACTATGTTTAACCGCATAATATTATATTTTAACCATAGGTACACCACAACACCGTTTGTTCGATACGACAAACTAGTAACTGCTAGTGATGCTCTTAGAACCAAAAATATCGATAGTTACTTGATTGAACTTTTTTACGATCCATCCCCATTTAAATCATGGGTAACTTTTATTTGTCTGTTTTTTGTGGAAAATAAAGAGTATCTAATTATATTATCTTAGTTTTAAGAACACTAAATAACTATTTATTTTAGTTGGAAACCTTTTTTCGTTACTTTACAAAAAAAAGGTAATTTTTTTAAATGATAAATATTTCAATATTTTTGGACATGCTCACACAACGTCATCTAGCCCAAACAAAGCTTGTGCTATGGGATCTAGACAACTGATAAACATACTTATATATTACTATATACATACATATCTCACATAGAAGACACGTATGTAGCTGGTTTGATAATCCGCAATGTATCGAGTTTTATTATAGGAATGATTATATACTTGATGTTTATTGTTTGATACTGCATGATTTTTACTGCTGAAACTCACTTATTATTGTTAAATTATTATTATTATGATATTGTTAGGTATGGGTATTTTGAGATTATCTGGCACCTATAACTAGTATTTGACTTTATTGTGAATAACAGAGATCCATAATTTGTAAGTCTACTTGGTCCACACATGGTCACGTACTGCCCTTGCCCTCTTTTTATTGTTGTAACAGAATCATTGTATTTACTGGCGAATAAAAAGAGTGGCCGTGAGTTTTTCTTGCCAGGTTCTTTCCTCACAGGCTCTACCTATTGCCGTGCGAATCTGGCGGTAAATGTAAATGTAGAAGCATTTTATTTTTTGACGTTCATAAGTGTTACTTTGTGACCTACATGAATAAAGATGTTTTGATTTGGATTTTGATACTTAAAATATTTACATTACAAAATATCGTTTAAAAAATTAAAGCGTAGAGCCGCAAGCATTAGCTAGTACAAGATAAATTAACATTTAAAAGAATAACAAGTCGTATACTTGTCATTCTTTTAAATATATAAGTTTGAGTTTTGAAATAAATCTACACATTTGATGCTTTATCGATAATACCTGTCTATCGACATTTTCACAACACTTGACTATTGAGAGGCTGCATGAAACCGATGGTAGATTCTGTGCGCACGCGCCGCGTCGAAATACAAGTTGTAATATAATATGAACGTATTTATTGCGTTTGTACAACAGTTGACCACATCTTGTGCAGGAATATATATTTTGTTTATTTATTTATAAATGTTAACAAACAAAAGACTAAGAATACAGAAATACATAAAATACAGTGAGCATTGTACTTATTCCTAAAGGAATCTCTTCCAGCAGACCTTTTATATTTTTATTAGATACTAAATGAAAATGTTATAATAACTTGAATAGGAAAAAAAAAAAAATATAACACAACACTTTCTAACTTAGCAGAGTTTGGGCTACGATTAGAGATGACTGATACAAAGATACTGTACGATTTCATTAAACATTTGATTTAAAGGAGGTGTTTTGAATCAATCGTTTCTGCTTAATCTAGATAGATTAAGCAGAAACGGTTAGAGAGATCTATAACAAAGTACTTTGGATATTGTACGACATTAGGTACTTGCTATGGAATGGAAATTTGACTAAAATTAGAACACAAGGTCCGTTTAACTCCATAGATAGCAATTTTAATGTGACCGCCTCGATTGTCATAATGGGGCAGTAAATTAACAAAAACCTTGTAATATAAGAGCTTCTTCTTCTTCTTCTTTTAAAAACGTGGCTCCATCGATAATGATCGATGATTCGCCAATGTCAAGGTAATGTTTGATTAGTTGATAGTCCCGCACAGAAGAACTAGTTATTCCTAACTAGCTCCAGGTGCAGGACAAGAAACGTTGTTCGGTATGTGAGTATCTGGGAGCCCGATTTTTGCGGAGCGCCAGAGGTAACCTAAAAAGCCACCAGCCATGCGCTCAGCAAAAATCGAACTCCCATGTAAGAGCTTAGCTGTAAACTTCAAAAAACTTGTATTTTGACATGCTATGGTAACAATCTCCGCGTCTATTGAAATCTGAGGACAACAGGTACATTTCTTTTTTTTGCAATTATCTTGTTTGGTACGGGTTTTTGAAGATTATTTTTTGTCTAGAAGCTTTTTTTATACATTGAATCGTTTTCGAGATAGAGTTCGGAGAGCGCGAACTCAATCGCAACCCTGACATCTGAGGCAGGTCTCCTTGCATCTAGTTACTTAGTACCATACTTGACTATATTTATTAGAATAAGATAATACGTAGTTTAACAAAGAACGTACGCAGAGGTGCTTACTATAATGGGAATATGCCATAGGTTCATTTGTAAATTGGTCTTCAACATAAACTTACGCAACAGTTAACCTTA
Source organism: Nudaria mundana (assembly GCA_963556515.1). Taxonomy (NCBI): domain Eukaryota; kingdom Metazoa; phylum Arthropoda; class Insecta; order Lepidoptera; family Erebidae; genus Nudaria; species Nudaria mundana. The sequence continues at coordinate 15,406,513 of OY748306.1, read as the reverse complement.
GTGATGTCCCGTTAGGCAATGGTTTAATAAATCAAATGTTAAACGCCGTCTAACCCGTTGTTCCTTACGTTATGTGGCCACTTAGAAGAGTGTCTATTACACCGAAATTGACTCCGCTTTAGAAGTAAGCTTTACCATTCATATAAAAACGTTAACTATGATATTCAGCGATTGGTTCTAACGACGAACATTCTACATTTGAACCTAGACTTGAACTGCTATGAATGATTGATTATACAGTTTTAGTCATGTAAGGGCTTTTAGAAAAGATACGAGTATCATGGTTCAAGCGACAGATTTTATCCTCGGCTTCGGCATAGGAAAGCCCACACTTTCATAATATAATACATATTATTATCAGTTCAAAGAGTTTGAAGTTAAGCTAGACACACTAGCTAGATGTTTACCATGATCCTAGTCGACATTTTGTACTTATTATTAAATAACTTAATAATTAACAAATAATATTAACTTTTAACTGTTATTTTTATCTCTAAAACAAAATACGGCGTAGATATGCAAACGTCCGTAGACAACTTTGATTTCCTGATTTTGTACTTTTATGTTTGTTACGGTACGGTGTAAGAGACGTCCCATCAGCGTCTGTGCTCTCCGCTACTGTCTTTATGAGCACAGTTTAAAGTAGTTAATCTCGTTGTACTTTGTGTGATATTCTAGACAATTTAGCTGCCCTAACATGGGCTTTACTATGATTTGTCTGTTTGTATGTCCTTTTATGTTCAAGACTTTAAGATAGAGATTATTAACGGCACTTACTAACTTGCATTAAATAAAAACTTCCTTACAACCTTTAGTACATACTATATGTATGTCCTACCTTCTACTGCACAGAAGACTAAGGTATCCATTTAATGAAGATTCTTTAAAAGCTAGTGTCAGAAATAATTAATGATCAAACGAACAATTATTATTCACCGCGATTTCTTCTTTAACATAGTTATTGTAACTATGAATGTATTTGATATTCGTTCAATTCGTTCTTTTGCACATTCACGTTTATTTTATTTAATTTTAATTTATTTAATAGATACAGAAACAGACACCAAATTGTGGAAAAAACAATATAACGTTGTAGTATACTAGTTGTTAATTTAGCGTCCAATTATATCTACACTCAATATTTAAAACTGATAACGCACAAATAAGTTGTTGGTAACATTATAAAAAAACAAAAAGAAACCTATTTGAGTATTGTAAATTACAACTAATACATCATGCCAAGGGTTTCTTAAAACTATCAAAAAAACAGCAACTTGTGAGCAAATAATATTGTACTGAGTACACATTCTGTTGGTTGGGCTGTTTTGTGACACGTTATTTCGACTCATAACTACGGCAAACAAATGAGGAATGCGCACAGATTAATATATCTATTATAGGTATAATAGTACAATATTGACTTTAGTTTTCAAAGGTACGATATAGAATAACCTAAATTATAAAAGCTGTGTACGAAGACTGTTAAGCGCAAAGCATAACAGCGTGATTTGATTGTTTATCGTTACAAGAATTGTCTTTTGATAGTGCATGTAGAGTAAACACTAGTGTTTATATAGCCTGATCACCTCTAGTCGATAATATAGCTGTTATACTGAGCATACATTACATAGTACATTAGCAGTTTATATTTTAAGATCATGTTTCGCAATCAACGTACCCGTATGTCACACAAGCTGAACATTATTGAGATATAAAATTTGTAATTTATTTTACAATCATGGGTACTTATTGCTTCTGTCATAACGACGATGCGCAGACGTCGCGTGTGGCTTCTATATTCACGCTTATCTAACATACGTTAAGTTTTACAACTGATATTTCATGTTCATTTAATGTCCTACTATCGGTACTTATGTGTATTATAAAGAGTATTATTTAACCGATAAAAAAAAATCAATGCGTAGATTCGTACTTTACAGAGCGATCCAATTTTGATAACTCTTTATTTTGAGTAGGGTACAAGTAATAAGATTTCAAATAATATTATTTTTAGCTTTTTAGTATTTAATTTTATATAGTTATATTAAAATACATAAATGTCATATTTTAGAAAAGTCCAACAGGTACCTTACTTAGATAATTCGTGACTAAATAAACCCCTTCTAGATAAACGTGTATTCACCTATTTTTCTTTACTAAAGATGAAAATAAAACACACGAGAAAGTCTATTCCCAAAAAAAAGAAGATCTTTAAAAAAAACCAAAGCACTCGATAATATCTAAAAATAACCACAAATTTCAAGTGTCTGTCTGTATCAATTAACAAAAGTTAAAGTGTAGCCACGTGCTGTTTATGACCATAATCGATTAATATTTTAACAAACACACGGACAGATGATTTAAAACCATGTGCCACACTGTCGTATTAGATAAGGCTATTTCAATACAACATTTGTTTTATGGCACCCACAGTGGTTATTTTAATGCTCAATTATAAAACTAGATTTATGGCGTATAAAAATCTTGAGTTAACATTCACTGTCATGTTAGTACGTTTTATAATCAGGCTACAGAAATTATTCTTAAATATTTTTAAAATATGAATCGCATAAAAGATAAGTCTTGGGCTGGACCCGAACCAGTGGTTGTTCTAAAGTTCTACCAACTGACCAAGATTCCACTAGGCCGCGACCTCGAAACATGCCATCGTAAAAGGGGATTCAAGGCGTCGATCATTATACGGACTTAATCATAACTAGGTATGCAATACATTCTGCTGTTGCAATAATTGAGCTGAGTTTGTCGATCCGGGTCGAACTCCTAAACGACTGGACCGATCTTTATGAATTCAGATATATGCACTCACGGTGATGGTCACTATGACCGTGCCAAATTTCAAACAGATCGGTACAGTCGTTTAGGAGGAGTTCGATAGCGAACGAAATACACGAGTCGCCTAAGAAAGAGCTTCGTAAACTCCGCTCAATAATATTTAAGGTTGATCAACCCGTAACCAAGATTGGTGCAGTTTAACTGAAACGTCAGGTAGCTAAAAGTCAGTATTATCACGATTAATTCCTACTACTACCTACATAATATAATTATCATTGAATGTGGTGAAAGATCGCAAATTTTAAGAATTAGAAAGTATTCTGTAATGAACAACATAAAAAGTAATACATTCACATTAAACTCCAACGTTGTTTATCTGTATTCGAAGACCTTTATAAGACCATTACAGAACTAATATTTAGCTAGATGTAATTTGTATAGAAAAACTAACAAAAACGTATGTAAACTAATGGAAAAGTAAGTAATTGATGCATTAGAAAATGCTATAAGATTTCAGCCATCTACTAACTTTAAGTCATTGGCAGTTTAGTACTTAAAACGTCAAACACAATCTACATTTTCAAACACTATCTAACCAGCAGACATTTGTCTGACTAAAAGCTCAACAACGATATGAAGAATTGCTAATTACCAATGAAATATGAGTACGAACCATTTGCCATCAGTAACCACAAAAAGGCATGTCATATTTTAAATCGAGACGCTAAAAGCCCCATAAGTAGCTGGTCATCAACATATAATATCATGTCGATAATATGTCACTAAAACATAATGCAGAGTCGTGACTATTTGTAAATGTCCCGTCCATTACTGCGTGTATAATGAACACAGAAAAAGATAAGGGTTCAGACAAAGCAATAGATGGTACTTATAATGTTGCAGTTGAATAGCAAAGTGCTCATGAAAGTGACGTGACGCAATGCAAAGAATATGTTTCAATGTTACAAAGAAAATGCATAACAGAGCTAGTAGTCATAGTATAATTAGGTTGGATAGATAATTCTACCAGTAGAATGAATTTAATGAAGGTTTATTTTACTGCGTTATACTATTACCTTGGATGTTCATTGTTCATGATAAAGAATGCAATACTGTGAATAGTAGATAACAGGCATAACTTTTAAACGTGGTTTGATTCCCTTTTGACAGTATTCCGCCACTAAAACTGAATTATAAACATAGTTATATAAACAGTGTTTGTAAATTAAAAATTGAGAAATTTAAGTATTATCATTAATATTAAAATATGCATATGCATACTATAACTAAAATGCTCAATGAATTTGATCAGGATGTCGGCCATAATATAAGTTAAAAGTGTAACTCGAGCTAATGACTGAGTAAAAAAACACAAACTTAAAAATTACCACACCTAATCAGAATATGAGAACGACAGACCAAAGCTAATCATAATACAGTTGCCTTATTTCCTTGAAAGCGCTTATACGTAATAATAAACTATCTGAGATATGGAAGCATATGCCATCAACTTCAAACGACGTCAACTTCAAACGACGTCAACTACAACATAACGTAGTACAATTTTTAATAAAAACACACAACAAAGACGATACAGATGATGAATTCGATATACTTTTGCTAAATGAAGCGAAACGCCCATAAGCATTTGCTACAAGACAATTTCTTACTTTTATTTTAACTTATTTTGTTTGTACATTACCAACATGGTTTCTATCTGCTGCAAAGTAATATTTTTAACAAAATTGAGTTCTATTCTTTTGAAATAAAGTTCAGAAAATGTTCTAATATTACTTTTTAGGAATAAAAATATAACTTTGTCAAAAACACTATCAGATTGTCTATCGAAGTTCAGTTATGGAGTTACTTGAAATGATTTATGATTTTTATCTGGTAGTGCTCAAGTTTTGCTAGGTTGAATTTTATTTACTGATAAAGGACTTTTTTTTTTTTTTTTTTTTTTAATTCCGCGGCCCAAGGCCGCGGCCGCTCTAACGTCCGTTGCCGGGCGTCCCTGGTTACTAGCAGAGGGTATGTCCAGTGGCGCCCGGCGGACTTTGACCACCCCTGTGGTCTCTGCGGGTGTTTGGTCGGGACGAGAATCCCGCGTCATTGGGGTCGGGTTTTATCCCGCGTCAGTGAGTGAATCTGGTTGCGTGCTATGGGGCAAAGGCCCCGCAGCACGCAACCCTTCTAGCCTGCTTCTGTAAGGACGGTGGGTGGCGATCCCGCCGTCCTCAGGCCCTGATCATGGAGGACGATAGTCTTGGGCGTAGTCGCGTAGTCTGGGGCGGCCTGGCCGCCGACTACGGAACTCGGCGGGGAGGGTACGCTCCCTCTCCCTCCCGGCCGCCTCCTTCGCGAGCATGACTTGCTCGCAGAAGGACACGGCCGCGTTCCACCTACTCCCGCTGGATACCATGGCTTGAAGCATGGTCCCCAGCGAGAGGGTATCCACGCCCAGACCCACTACGAGGTCCCGGCGCTGACTCGCCCACGCTGAGCACTCCACCAACGTGTGGAGTGCGGTGTCGTCGTCGGAAACCTCGCAGTGTTGACACCGGGGTGTGACCTCACGATGCATGCGAAACAGATAGCTACCGAAGCATCCATGCCCGGCAACCATCTGCGTCGCACGGTACGTGAGGTCACCATGCTGCCTCTGCAGCCAATCGTCCATGATCGGTCTCACCGCCGCGATGAAGATGGCACCCCCCTTGGGTTGCTCAAGTCGCACCCTCCATGACTCCATGAGATCCTGGCGGAGTTGGGACCGCTGGTCCTCGATTTCTCGAGACGCAGGCCTGTGGTCCCGCTCCAGCGCCTCCTTGCGCCATTGGAACAATGACGCAAGGGCTCTCGCTTCCAGGTCCCATGGAGGGGTCCCGGCTAGGAGACATGCAGCCTCTCCGGAGATCGTGCGGTACCCCCGTACGGTTCTGACGGCCAAGGTTCTAAGTGGTCTGTTTAACAGAGTCACGTTCCCCTTGACCGCCAACCTATCCACCCATACGGGAGCCCCGTATAGGGCCATACTCCGCACGATCCCCAGGTACAGTCTCCTGCAGGAGGCGTTGGGTCCCTTTAGGTTGGGCATCAGTCGCGAAAGCGCGACCGATGCCTGCGTCACCTTGGGGACCAAACTTCGGAAATGTGGTCCGAAGTTCCATCGGCTATCAAGTACGATCCCTAGGTACTTCATCGAGGGCTTGATGCCGATGCTAACGCCTCCCACATTTATGCTGGAACCTTCTGGTGGACCGTTCCGAGGTCTGTGAAAACACAGAACCTCGGACTTGTGCAAGGCCACCTCCAGTCCCAGCTGCCGTATCCGACCCACGACTCGAGCAACACCCGTCGTGACCTTGAGTGCTGCCTCCTGGTACGTTGCACCCCGCGCCGTGACGAGGGTATCGTCGGCGTAGCACGTTACGCCGACACCCCTAGGCAACGCACCCCGCAGCACCCAGTCGTAGCCGATGTTCCACAGAAGCGGCCCCAGGACCGACCCCTGCGGAACACCGCACGACACATCTCGCCGAGCTGGCCCGAGCCAGCTGGGGAAAGCTATGGCCCTCTCCGAGAGATAGGCCCCGACAATACGACGGAGGTAGAGAGGCGTTTCGTGATACACGAGCGCCTCCCTAACGCAGCTCCATGGCAAGGTGTTGAACGCGTTGGCGATGTCAAGAGACACCGCCACCACCACCTTGCCCTGCGAGACTGCTTCCTCCGTCAGGCTCTTCACGCGCATGATCGCGCTCACGGTGGAGCGTCCCCGACGGAAACCGAACTGGTTATCCGCCAGGTCTGGCCCCACACTCGTGAGATGCTCGACGAGGCGTTCCGCGATAATTCGCTCAAAGAGCTTACACACCTCGTCGAGCAACACGATCGGCCGGTATCCGGACGGTGAGTCCACCGGCCGCCCCGCCTTACGGATCAGGACCAGTTTCCCCGTCTTCCACACCTTGGGAAACTGGCCCCTTTCGAGGCATGCGCTAAAGAGCCCCATCAGTCGAGGCCCGAGTTCTTCGAGGGCCAGGACCCATGCACGGCCAGGAATGCCGTCGGGTCCGGGGGCAGTGATTTTCCGGAGTTTAAGCCGGAGTACTGCCGCACCTAGCTCCCCCACCCTGACTTCGGGTACGTCGTCTTCGCTGGTGCTATCCGCGTCGGGCAGAGACGGAGCCATGCGCGGAGGGACGTGCTCCTCCGCGCTCGTCGGAAACAGGGAGCCCATGACCCGCTCCAGCTGCTGCGGCTGGAGACTCTGGGTCAGTGGGGGCGCCCTAGGTCGGAGTTTCTCCCTGACCTGTAGGTACGGGCGCCCCCATGGGTTCTGCTGCAGGGTCTCCAGGAGCTCCTCGCGGGCCGCCGTCTTGGCCCGCTTTATCGTCTCCTGGAGATTACCTTTAGCCTCCCTGTATGCCTGAAAAAGCTCCGCCTCTCGGGCTGCCGCGTCGTCTGGGCGGCGACGCCTCCGGCGAAACCTGGTGTACCGGCGGCGGGCGGAGATGCATGCTGCGCGCAGCTCTGCAATCTCCGGCGACCACCAGTACACCTGCTTCCTGGCCGGTCTGGGTGTAACCCTAGGCATCGCCGCATCACAGATTTGCGACATGGCTCTCCTGAACCACTCCGCCTCGGCATCCACATCGGCAGGCCGGTCCGGCGCTGGAATCCAGGCCTGCACGATGGATGCCTCCAGGAGAGCCTCCCGATCCAGATGGTGAAGTGCCCAACGCAGATCCGGGGGATTTGCCACCGGCTGTGGGAGGTCAGGTGGGGGGACGACATCGAACCGGATGTACCGATGATCCGAGTGCGTCTCCTCACCCTCCTCCACGCGCCAGCCTGTAATACGGGCGGCGAGGTCAGGGGATGCGAACGTTACGTCCACGATCGATTCCCCCCCCCGCCGCCAAAAGGTGGCGACATTCCCCTGGTTGAGGACCTCCAGACCACGTGTTCTGGTCCAGTCCTCAAGAAGCCTCCCCTTGTCCCTGGTTTCCCGGGAGCCCCACGCCTCACTCCAGGCGTTGAAGTCTCCCAGGAGCAGGACAGGGCGAGGACGGCACGCAGCGAAGACGACGTCGAGCTCAGTGAGCCATAGCTCAAACTGAGACTCGTCAATGTTCGGCGAGATGTAGGTGGCCACGACTGCCAACCCATCATAGTCCGCCGCAACACACCCTGATAAAGGACTTAAAATAAACTAGTCTATATTTCTATATGCAAACAGTTTATTGTACAAGAATGTCTTATAAAAATAACTGAGTATTGTCTATGCTTTATTTAATTTTATTATCGGGATTAATTTCTGTTTGTTGATTAAATGTGGCAAAAAATGGGCCAACTAGAGAACCAATGGGTTTTTGGCTAAAAGTCATAACAAATAACAGGTATTCTATCCTGTTTGACGATTTGCAACAGCAATTATTTTTAATTATACTGAGATCATTAGGCAGTAAAAAACCATTAAAATTCTGCATGTTATATATAAAATTGAGCGTACATTATATTAAAGGTAATATATGGAATTAATGTTACATTTTGAGTTACAGTATTGTTTCTGTCGCCGATTTTTACTAGTAATATAAATCTTGATACTCAATCGACGTGTGATCCTAATCATAATATGTATTTTTAACGCTTTCTTGCTCATCGAATGTTATCTCGTCATCTATTTAAGGGTCGTGTCACATTACTACCTCAAATCGAAAGTTAATCTGACGGTTAATAAACTTTGTATGATCGATAGTTTTTGAGAACGTCAAGCTTCGTTGTATCTATCACACGCTTTTTATTTGTGTTTAAAATAAGTTTCTTCTTTCTTCATACTTGTTTATATTTATTTTGTTCTTTATTGTTTCTAAATAAAGTTTCAGGTTTTAGTTGACATTTATCCAATTAGATAATTGCAAATATAATTTTGTTATTTTTACGGTTATTGTTTTACAAGATTACATCATAATTTGAGGAGCGCATTAAATTGTTCTACCGAAATCATTTCACCATTCACACCCATTATGTGGGACCAGAAAAATTACGGAAAGCGGAAAGTGGGTGTATTTATGCCTCTACCTACCAAAGTATTTAACTATAAGGTTGATTTTTTATGAAGTACAGGACAGTTAGATACCGAATCATTCATAGCAGATAATTCTGGTGGTTATAATAATAATGTTTCTTACCATTGTAGGTTTTGTGAAGGGATGGGATGACATAATAATGATTTTTACCTGAAATGAAAATAAAACTATTAGAATTGAAACATACGTAATGTAGGTAATAATAAAAAATTGAGAACACCATTATACTATATAAGTACAAAACTATGTTGATAATCAACAGAAGATAATCTGTTCCTTTTATAGTTTTCTTACCCTCTAAAGCCAAACCGTAAAATTTAAATTTTATAGCCAATGATATTGTTATTACTTTTATTTATAGATATATAATCAGCAAACAATTAATTATAACATATCATTCAATTAAATTATAATAATTAAAATCAATTATATTTAGTACTTAATTAATATATAATCATGAATAAAACATGGTGTTCTACATCTATATTTTGTCAAAAGTTCAGTATATGGGGCAAACCAATTCCCAAGGTCAAGCGTATTGCCATTGTTACCAGGCACTATATACAGTTCTTTAATTACCATTCTGTAATTTCTGTGTGTCTTTAAATACCATTAATAGTCCGAGACCCCCAGGACATTAATTGGCAATGCAGTAGCGGCTGCCACGTGAGATTTTGTTGCCTTTAATCAACATTTCATCACAAGGCAATGGGTTTAATTTTTTTTTCAAATTTACAATAAAGCTGCTACTTTTTATTAAGTTCATTTGGCCATTTTGGACATCACCCATTATAAATATGCCCGGTGACGGCAATAGGCTTGCCCCTATTAAGTGGGACTAAAATACTGGCAAATTGTGAGTGTATAATGCACCTATGCCTACTCCTTCGGGGATATAGGCGTGATATGTGTGTGTGTCTTTAAATGCCAACAGCTATCAATGGCTTTGCAGTCCAAGCATATTTTTGTTATGCTACACTAGTGTTATAATAAAAAGAGATCCTGGAATTGATAATCGTGAACACTTCACCAGAAAAGGATAGGCCATCTAAAGAATTCTGAGAATAATATGAAAACAATGGATTCGTTTTTCCTTATTAGTCGCAGGAAGTTAACGCTTGCGGTTATTATATTAGTATCTTCACGTAACATGACACTTGATTTAATTCGTATTGTTGTGTTTAAATTACTTTCTGTAGGTAGTTTATGAATGAATGTTTTTCTTGTGGATTTTCCGCTCATTTTCCTATTAAGGAAACAGTTTGTATTAATATCGTTATGGATTTATATCTAGGAAATATGAAATTTAAGATAAAAGGTACAAGCTTGTAAAAAAGATCGGCCAGGAGCGAGTCCGACTTGCGCACAAAGGGTTCCGTACAACAACGGCAAAAACACGTTTTTATGGAAAATATTTATTATATTCTGTTTTTTAGCATTTATTGCTATAGCGGCAACAGAAACACATCATCTGTGAAAATTTCAACTTTCTAACTATCACGGTTCATAAGATACAACCTGGTGTCTGGTGACATACAGACGGACAGCGGAATCATAGTAATAGGATTCCCGTTTTATTATTTGAGTACGGTACCCTAAAAAAGGATTCATAACAAACTATAAGTAGGTACTTAAACTTTAAAAACTTCAAAATGAAACGTTTAAATGATGAACGAATGCTTTACCTTGAATTTATATGATTATGGTCGTAACTCGTAAAATATACAGTTGTGTGAACCCAAGTCCAATGATTATAGGTCTACAACTCTATAACTGTGTTTACAATAATCCTTCTGCAGGGAGTCTGTCACGACTCTCTAAATACCACGAAATTATGAGAACTAAAGATTTGATAACATGCCTATGTTCCATATTTGTATACCATGAATGATTACTGATAGTTTTACTATCTGGTTCCGTACCCAAAGGGTAAAATGGAACCCTATTACTTGGCTCCGCATGGTCCGTCTGTCACCAGGCTGTATCTCACGAACCGTAATCGTTAGACAGTTGAAACTCTCACAGATTATGTATTTCTGTTGCCAGTAAGACAACAAATAGGTACTAAATAAAATAAACACAGCAACCGACTTTAAATACCGAAATGGGACCAAATACTTAGTTGTCGGAATGGGAACAAATACTTAGTTGTCGGAATGGGACCAAATTGGGTTGGGAAATTGGTTTTAAATAAAAAAAAACATTCATAATCGGTACACCCAGTCCGAATATACGAGTATAAGGTAACACACATAAAAAAGCAAAAAAAGACCATCCTTCTTTTTTGGAGGTCGGTTGAAAACAGAATTTTTTTTTTTTTTCTAATTTAATATTTATCTGAATTTATTTACAATAAGAATTTCAAAATAGGTACATAATTATATACTAAAATATTTACATTATAAAATATCGTTTAAAAAATCCTCCGCGTCATTGCCGACTGGGAAGGTTCCCAGAATGCTGGCTGTGTTGCTACGTTGGATGGCGATACTTATTCTTTGGTCCAGAAAATAGCCAGCCTTCTGGTCCTGAGTATATGTATATAATATAATAAATATTTAACCATACAACAGCAACAGACAATTTTTGCTGTTTTTATAACATACGTGCCCCAGTCCGACTCGTAACTTCTTGGCTAGTTTTTAATAATGACTGTTTAAGACCTACATATAGATTTTGTATTTCCAATTTTCAACAAGAAGTTTATGTACCACATTAGAAAACTTCCTTATATGTCAAGAGAGTAGTAAGTTAAAATCTGGACTACAAATAATAATGATGATACAATTATTAAAGATTCCATCAAAACTCCTTAATACATCTCTATGTTCATGGAACAATGGTTCATGTGCATTGAACTGCAGATTCCCACGTATTATAATCATAATAAAAGTTTTAATATACGTAATAGTTAAATTGTGTTAGATGCAGTTTATAATAGTAGCGGCCATATTGTTACAAAAATTACGGATGGAATAGAGTAGTTCATATATACAGAGAATAAATATTATAGGTACGAGTTACCTATTATGAGTTTATCATTTTCGCAACGATACACGAGCAAACAATGATATACTTTCAAAGAAAGTCCTTTTTTTAAAGTTCCACGGCCTATGGCCACTGTCGCTTTTACGTCCATAGCCGGGCGTCTCTGGTACGCACCAGGAGGTGTTTCCACTGGCGCCCATGATATAAATGAACTATTCACAAAAATATTAACTTTCATCAATTCTACATTATAAAATTAACAGTTTTATTAGAACACTAGCTGTTGCCCGCAGCTCCGCCTGCGTCTTACTTTAGATCTACATAACATTTTATTTATGAAGCGAATGAATACCAAACCCCAAATTCAAATCAAAAATTCAAATCGGTTAAGCCGTTTCTGAGATTAGCGTGTCCAAACATTCAGACAAACAGAGAAGAATTCTAAAAACCATTGTTTTGGGTTTTATTGCGTTCATAAAGCCCTCCTACAACAGTTTCTCTATTATATCTTTTATCATCTATGGCAGTCGTCAGGGGTAGTTGGAGCCCTAAATAAAAAATCCAACCGGGCTAACTACAGAACTTCGTTATCGCCTATGGGATATGGAGGTCAGATGGCAGTCGTTTCACGGAAAATATCGAAGTTCAGCCAAATCGCAGTTAGACTGGAAAGCCGACCCCAACTGCGTTGGAAAAAGGCTCGGTGAATGATGATCTTCGTCGTGTGTGACAGTCCATTGAATTGTATGGCGAGCGATATTGTATCTTAAGTTAAAATATTATAGTATCTTAGCCGTGTGCAGCGCACCTTAGTGAACTCCACTGCGGGTGACGTAACCTGTTCTGAAGAGCTCTTCAATCTGATCCCACCCTCTTCCTTCCGATCCCGAACAACGCGTGCCGGGCAGAGATGCACTCCCACACAGTGGATAGCATGTCCGCGAGAACCCAACGTTTTAAACGTTCGTTTCTCTACGGAACAATAGTGGCCTGGAAAGCCCTGCCTGTGCACGTGTTTCCTCCCACATTTAACCCTGGGTTCTTTAAGCGGAGCGTGAAGAGGCATATCAGTAGGCCGTCAAGTTGAGGGCCACTCTCTATAGTATTGTGTGCTGTGAGAGTGGCCCACAATCGCTAGACGTCGTCACGACTTACCACCAGGCGAGCGGCGTCAATTTGGCGAACCCAATATAAAAAAAGAAAATACCTACGACAAACTTATTATTTGCGGTTGGTATAGTTATCGGGTCTAGGGATCGAACCGCAAAATTAAGTTAGTTTTTTATTGTATATACTTTTCCGGGATAAAAAGTACCCAGTGTGGTGCCCAGGATATTAAAAAATAATTATACCAAGTTTCATCGTAATCGAACCGGTAGTTTTTGCGTGATGCCTGAACAGACAGACAGACAGACACACAAAAAAATTTTTAATCACATTTTTGGGTTTGGTGTCGGTCTAGTAACAACCCCTGCCATTTATTTTTTTGATATTTTCAATGTACAGAATTTTCACTTCTACAGATTTATTATAAGTATAGATAACGTAAGTACAAACGGCTCTTTCGATCTTGATGTAATTTGGTGCTAAGATGGACTGAGACCATGACAGTTAGTGGTTTTATCCAGATAATAGGTTTTCGTGGGGAAACAGGAAAAATAAGCCCACTATGCAACACAATTGTTAAAACGATGCGGTCATGCTGATGTGAACTCACGTTTTTTCTCTTATAAGGAAAATAGTTATTGTCAGTTCTAGTTTCAAGCCTATAATGCCAAAGCAAGTCATATTATACCAAAATGTGGAAATAAGTATTTCTGACTCTTCCGATCGGTAAGAAAACTTAGACAAAGAAAATAAGATTATTTAAAAAGTGATTTCCAGTGATGTTATCTCTATCCAACGTTAGTACTCTGTGACAATTAAGTAAAAACAATGACTACAGTACGCCCTTTGTCTCCGTGTAATTGGTGCCACGTGGTTATTCTAATCTACTTGCATTTAGAGTAAGAAATTTATAAACAAGTTCTAAGTGACCCAAAACAACATACGCGTAGTTCTAAGTTAAAATAAGTGAAGGCAGTGTAAGGATACATTTTTGCCAAGTATTTCTAAGTACCTTCCTATAAATCCGCAAAATACAATAAACTAGTGGACGTCTGTGGCTTCGCCTGCTTCAGAAATTACACAAAACCTTCCTCGAGACCCAATCTATCCATTGCAGCATTGGTGAAAACCGCATCAAAACCCGTTGTCGTTTAAATGATCTAAGTATACATACGGACGGAAGCGACTTGGTTTTCAACATGTAGTGATGATTATGATGATAAATTAATAAATTCAGACACAACGTCACCTAGCCCAAACTCAGCTACAAGGAAATGCTATGGGATCTAATTGATAAACATACTTAAGGTCAGGTACTTTATATTTTTAACCCTAGAAAGATAACCTACGCCTCAAAGGTGCCCACGATTGAATAAAAGCGCTGTCTTTTTCTAATGAGCGTGCATATTTAGCCGTCCTTTTTTGTCAGCTAAGTCACCGGTGTAGAGCGTCGCGGGTCGGCCATGTTTACGCGGTAAGTACCATAATTTTACAGTTACGACTAGGTAATGCGCTCCGGAGGCGCAAGGTATGTATGCGTTGATTGCCTGTAAACCAAATTCTGAGCCAAATAATTATAGCCTTGACTGATTTTTTATTGTTAATTAGTATATAAAACATATTTTAACTAGGTCGCCGCAGTCGCGAAACGTACTGTTACGCTGCAGCATATATTTGAGCGAAGCTAGTTTAAATTCTAAATTCTGGCATCGTAATAACCTGGGTAATTCTGTAAGCTATTGATGAGTGCAAGAAAATCCGAAATCGGCCGAGTATTCGCCGAGAAACAATTTAACATAAATCGTTTGAATAATAATTTGCGTCACCCGTTGAGAGCTCCGCTCGCCTTCAGCTCGCTTCTCTCAATTTAACTAAATTTTTAATAAAAAAGTTACTATTATGTGAAAACATGTGCCTATAAACAGACGACTGTAGATTTTTTGATTTTTTAAAGATATTTTTTTATTATTTTTTATATATAAATAATATAGCTAAAACTATCTTTTATTTTTAGTTCATTAGCCACACATTAAAGTTAATCAGATAAATAAATACAATTGGTAAGTATTTAATAAGAAAATTATCATTTATATAATCGTGCGCCTCTGAAGCGTATGGTTATCTTTTAAGTACTATAAAATAAGGTTATCTTTCTAGGGTTAATATTTTTTTTTATATTTATTTATTGGTACAAAGAAACTTTTACAAGTAGCTACTTGTAAAAGTTTCTTTGTGTTTTGTGTTACACTTACAAAATTACATCAATATCAACATACCGATGTAATTTTGAGGTAAGCGTAGGCGACTGTAGTAGTATGAACTGTATCACAGTCACCAGCGTCTCCCACCCGGTACTTGGTACATAATACTAAGTTTGGTACATGCTAACCAGCTAATTTGCAAACTATAAATACAAAAATATATATATTTCTGAATACATGCATAGTAAACACCAAAACAAACATTTGTTGGTCACACAAATATTTGGTTCGACCCGGGAATCGAGCCTGAGACTCCGGAGAGGAAAGCCCACTACCAGCCGGCCACGCCACCAACAGTCTCGATCGCAATGAGACAAAATATTAGTTCATGCTTTAAGCTTGGGTGCTTGGCAGATTGTGTAGGAAGCCTTTGCTGGGATAGATTACTGAATGTAATCGCTGGATTTCTCTTTAGTTCAATATCAGGAATCCGAAGGTACTTTACCAGGCCTATGAGCATGGCATCGCAAGAGTGTCTCGATAACCAATGACATCGCAGGAAATGTCTGTCGCGTGACACAATTAATAATAATTTAAAATATCATTGGGTATCGACACTCATTTAGAAGCTACAATTTAATGGAGAGAGAGACGCAAACTCATAACTTTTTTTGTGTCAGTTTAAAAAAGGTTTTGAATCTATAAAATACTAAACACGGGTAACAGTCGAAATAGTTCACCAAAAAGTAAAAAATATCTAATAACTACCCTTTAAATGTTTTTTTCTTGAACCAAAAAGCTATAAATATACCACCACTGCTAAAATGTATTTCTATACATACAATTAAAGTACGTCGTAAAATTCGATACGGATATTTCGTGTTACTCTAAAATATAATCAAAATGCACTAAAATGGGCTTAAAACTCGTAACATGAAGGTAGCAACATCTTTAGAGGTCAAAGAGATACCAACGTAATATGAAACCCAAACATATATGATATTCACATTCTGTGATTTAGGGTTCAGAGTTCAAGAAGAACTGGCAAGTGTGTTACTAGAATTAGTGATGTGTAAAGGCAAATTTATTTTATGATCAGAATAATATCAGTTTTCGTTTATAGAATTTCGGCTTATGAAAATCGAAGCAACTATTATTAATACATGTATAGATAAAAAGTGATTAATAGTGGAAATAAGTTTTAGTGGAAATCAGTATAGGGTTCTTTAAGCGGGGTGTAAAGAAGCACAGACATCACTAGGTCATCAAGTTGAGGGCCACTCTCTAATAATAGTATTATGTAATGGGAGAGTCGCCCACGATTGCTAGACGTCGCCGTGCGCCGTCGCGACTTTCCAAATAGGCAGGCGGCGTCAATATGGCGTAGTTAAATAAAATACATAGTAAATTTTGCAACGCGACTGATCATTATTCTACGTGTATTTAGTTGCTTTCTACTCAATTTTCATTTTCAGCAGGTATTAATTACTAGCGGAGGCCCGTGGTTTCGCCCGCTTGACCAATATACACAAAAAACTTCCTCGAGAACCACTCTATCCATTGGTAAAAACTGGATCAAAATCCGTTGCATAGTTTAAAGATCTACTAAGCATCGTCTTTTAATAAATAAATATTTTTGGACATTCTCACACAACGTCATTAAGCCCAAATTAAGCTAATATAAGCTTGTGTTATGGGATCTAGACGACTGATAAACATACTTATATATTTTCTAAATACATACATATTATACATAGAAAATACCCAAACTCCGAAACAAACATTTGTGGATCGCACAAATAATTTGATTCGACGCGGAATCGGACCTGGGTTACTCAAGGACGGCAGTCGCATACTTATATCATTGAGCCACCGAAGCAGTCAAATATGGATGCACCAGTTGTAAAATGAAGGTATATAAAAAAAAAAGAAAGTTACAAAAAAAAGAACAAAAAGAAAAGTAAATAAGTACGTTTTAAGTAAGGAATTTTTTTTCTTATTTGAGACTAAATCACATTATGTAATAGCATATTTTAAATGTTATTTTTCTGTTATGCAGTATTTGTAAATTAATTAAACAAAATCTCACATAATATTATGAGTAACAACTGAAACACTTGTAAATTTCTTATAAAAATTATCATATTTATACAAATATCTGCTCATGAACCATTAACTTTGAAAGACTTGAATTGCATCTTTGTGGTTATAAGTTGTCAAACTTATAACAACTACAGTTGCTTTGAATAAAACATACCTGCAACGTGAGAGTAATTTACATAATACATTCAATTATAAACTCAGCACAATTAAAATGCGAACAATAAGAATTGAGGAATAAAATATTAAAAAAAAACGAAAAATTGTGTCTATGACAATTTTTAACTGGAAAATACTTTAATACTAAAATTTGCAGAATGCCCGTGCTCATCACTTGCGTAATTTAGTAGTCTCAATTCTAATCACTGCATCTATGTATATCTCGTACCAAATTTTATTTATTTTTCAACCGACTTCCAAAAAAGGAGGAAGATTTTCTCAATAAAATTTTTTTTTTCAGAATAGGTGAACCGATGTTGATTTTTTTTTAATTGGGAGCTTCTGCTTCCCAAGTGGTCTTATTTCTATTTGGTCCCATTCCGACAACTATTTGGTCCCATTCCGACAACTATTTGGTCCCATTTCGGTAGTTTAAAGTCCCGACTTTTCCATAATTAAGTCTAAAACTTAACATACGGATATACTGTAGATAGGTCGTTTAAGTTACCTATGTATTTGAATCACCGTAATGAGCCGTTTTGGCAAACACGTGGCACTGGTTACAAGCAAAACGTATTTCCAGTGGCGCCCGGCGGACTTTGACCACCTCTCTCGGGGGTTTGGTCAGG